>CAUYQU010100196.1:0-84069 GCA_963574635.1 Cheracebus regulus
CATCGTTTTTGATGGCTGCATAATATTCCATGGTGTATATGTGCCACATTTTCCCTGTCCAGTCTATCATTGATGGGCATTTGGGTTGGTTCCAGGTCTTTGCTATTGTAAACTGTGCTGCAATGAACATTCGTGTGCATAAATAGTCTCCTTATTATGACCAAAGTGGTTTCCTTGCCTGAACTTGATTATCTCCAGTGACAGGAATGCAACATGACCGGAAGTAGGTCTTGCACATCCACTTTTGCACAAGTGTATCAGTCAGGGTTCCCCAGGGGAACACAACCAATAGAATATACACACACTAACATTCATTCATTCACTCATTCATTCAAAGGAATTGTCTCTTTTGATTGTGGCAGCTGGCAAGACTGAAATCTGTAGGGTTGGCAGGGTGGAAACTCAAGTAGGAGTTAGTGCTGCAATCTTAAGGCAGAATTTCTACTGCTCTAGGAAACCTCAGTTTTTGCACTTAAGGCCTTTCAAGAACTAGATAAGGCGACCCATATTATCATGGGTAGTCTCCTCTACTACTATCAGTCTACTGATATTTACCACATCAACAAAACACTTACATTAGTGTTTGACTGAATAAATTATAGCCCAGCCAAATTCACTCATAAAATTATCCCAACAGTTCTTCCTGTTTGTTGCTTTTCCTTCTTTGGAACCAAAAGTTTTTCTGTAGCTTCTAGGCATTGACTTTAACTTTATCCCCTTAGTGTCCTGTACAACATGATAAATCTGTCTCCTTATGACAGCCCTTCACAAATTGAAGATAGCCAGCATGACTTGACTCATGCCTGAGTCTCTTCTTCCATAGCCCAGCCACAAAGAGCTCTTGGTTTACCCCGTGAGGTCATAGTATCATCCTCACTCTTTCACTCTACCATGCACTCCATGAAATGTGGACCTGAAGTCGAAGAAAGACATTTCAGATGTGTTGTGCCCAGAATAGATCAGAGCCCAACTGTGGTTTTGCTTCTAGATCCTTTGCTTCTACCGAGGCATCATAAGGTCACTGTTGTTTTCAATGTGAGAGACGACATGATGTCGGCTCTTGAGGAGTTTATTGCAAATGGAGACTGTTGTTTTGTTTTTTTAATGTATGCCGTTGCTGAGCCAAACCTTCCCAAATCTGTACCTGAGCAATGTGTGTATGTTTAATGCAGGTATAGATGTTTATTTTCATTCTCTTAAGTATTATTTTGTTAGATTTAATCAATTCTCCTGTCACATCAGGAGCCTTATGGATCCAGCATATCTATTATCCCTCCCCACTTGCTGTCATCTGGAAATGTTTGTTTTGGAACATTATACACCCTTGTGACACTCTCATTGAATCACAGAATTTTCTACTTTGGTATTATTTAGCTCATTAAAGCAATGAGAAATTCTAGCGAAATTATGTCACTTTTTGGCTAACTTAGAACTGGTTAAGAAAAACATAGGCCTTTGGTTCTTGGTGTGGGCATGTTAACACTGTATCACATTACTTCTGTGGTCAGTAAATAACTTCTGTTTAGGAGATTTGCCGTAACAAAGGTGAGCTGGGGAGAAGCCTCCCAGTTATAATCTCCTGCTTAATATTGTATTTTATAAGTCTCTTGTTTCTCTTTCCCACGCTTTTCTTAGGAATCAAGACACATTGGTACAGAAAGTGCGTAACAGTGATCAACCATTATTGGCTGTAATATCTATCCTATGCAGAAACTTATTTCCTAGGCATTTATTCCAAGATATGTATGAATACTTTTGTATAAAATAGCTGAATTCATGTGATTTAGCACTGCTGCTGCAAACCACGATTGAGTTTGGAAATTTATTTTTTATTGGGTTCTAACAGTTGATATCAAACTTTACCATGCCACGGAATCACCAGCAGGTCTTTTTAAAATGTATATTTCAGGACCCCACCTCCAGAGGTTCTGATTTAGGAGGTGTGTAGTGGGGCCAGAAAATTTGTATTTGTAACAAGTTCTTTGGTGATGCTGTTGCTTCTAGTGTAGGGCCTACACTTTGGGAATCAATATGTTAAGTTCCACAAGTACTAGATTTCCATTTGAGGTATGTGTTTTCAGCTTCAGAAAAGCGTATACATTTCTGTGAGCTGCACATTCAGTGGATTGAGTGCCAGACCCTGTTGGGGGTGCTGACACTATAGTAATAAAACAAGAAGTTCTCTGTCTTGATGAAGTTAACATGCTAGAGAGAGGAGACTGAGTAAAAAAATTCTGTGGGCCAGAGCACATGTAAAGCTTTTCTGTGGTTCCGTAAAACTTGAACTTTTTGTTTATATCATAGAAGGGTGAATTTTGTTTAAAAAATAAAATGTAAGCTTCAACAATTATGACAGGATGAACTCTGGTTTTATAATGATACTTTGAGCTATTCGGTAATAGTGGGAATGGGCTAAGGCAGATTGCATGGTGAGTGTTTGGGGATTGAACATGTAGTATATGACCCTGCTACCAATTTTCTACTGATGGAAACTAAGCAGCTGTATAGAAGCTGAACTCATAACTTTGAGCTTATTGACAGCTTGCTCCAGATAGTTAAGTCTTAGATAAAACCAAATTAAAGTCAGATCATTTTTCTTTCCCCAGTATTTGGAAAAGTGATTTTAAATTGTTGTTTGTCAGTGACATTTATAAAACTTATGCAATGGTAGATAGAAAGAACAGCAGTGTTGAGAAAAGTTTGTAACTTTCCACTTTTAGATACAAAGATAACATCTTTTTCTCAATGATGCATTTCCTGTTTTGTAAATCTTTAAAAAATTTCTTTCATGTTTTGTGTCATTAAACAGTTATTTAAGAGGCAAAGTCGAAAAAAGTACAAATAAAAAATTATGACTATTTGTCTGAAAAGTAATTGAGTCCTTTTTGCACTAAGAACCCCATAAATTTCAACTGAGTCTAACAACTGAGCCAGCTTCCTGGTCATTTGGCAACACGTGCTGAGTTTGATGGTTTAAAGGAAGATTCAACCACACGTGGTAGTATGAATAACAGTGATCTGTTCCAAAGCTTGGGACACATTTTCCATTCAAATATTTTGTATCTTGAATCTACTTTTCAGCAGTGCTCCAAAAGAGGTAAAATCAGCAACACAGTATATTTAAATCTGCAGGTCCCCAAATTTAACCCACGATTTCTTATGTCGCCCACTTACTAGTTTATAAATATTTATGAAAATCCTATGGTGTTTCCAATTCTTCCACCTTTTCTTCCATCCTCCCCATATAAGTCCAACAAAATGTTAAAATTTGTGGGAGAAGTCCAAAGAACTATGTAAAAATTTTCTTTTCCTCAGGGACCATAGTGTTTTCCTAGCCATGTATAATTTACAATTCAAAGTCAGCCAGTGATCGTATGTGTTCAGCAGAATAAATGATTTTTACAACTTTTTGTACTGAAATAATTTTAAATAATTGTACAGAGTTTCAAAATAATATAGAGTTCCTGTGTACTCTACACCTAATTTCCCTCAATGATGATATCTTAAGTGACCGCAATGCATTAGCAAAACAGAGAGATTGATGTAGATACACAAGTAAGCTATAGATCCTAGAATTATTGCTTTTTGATTCAATTCAGGCCCAAGGACTATTTGAAAAGACAACTAGGGAAGGATAGAGAAGGAGAAACTTTAAGAGATGATAGAGCTCATCATGAGTTTTTAAAAAGTGCAATTTGGTAAGCTATTTCTTATCAGAAATTTACATCTTGAGTTCTATGCAGTTTAGCTCTTTAAATTGTATATAACAAAATTTTAGCCATTTTATCAGGCCATAAATGCTATAGGAATCAATGGGAAGAAGAGAAATAAGTGAGAAATACTTCGGGAGGCCTTTAGGGAGGCATGCTGTAAGTTTGAAATACTGAAAGTTCGGTGGGATTTTTATGGTAAGGAGTGGAAAAGCTTTTCCTCTTATTATATTTCAAAATTGTATTAACTTCATAGCAATTCACATGTTATTAATGTTGGAATTAGAAGGAAAAAATAGACCAATATCATGAATCTTTCCCCTATTTTTTTCCTAGGGGTTTTACAGTTCCAGGTTTTACATTTAAGTCTTTAATCCATTTTACTTTGTTTGAAGGGTATAAAACAGAGGTCCAGTTTCATCCTTTTGTACGTGAATATTCAGTTTTCTCAACACCATTTGTTGCAGAGACTATCCTTTCTCTATTGTGTATTCTTGGTGTCTTTGTTGAAGATCAGTTGCCCAGAGGTGTGGATTTATTTCTGGACTCTCTATTCTGTTCCGTCGGTTTATGTGCCTGTTTTTATGCCAATATGATACTGTTTTGATTACTATAGTGTAATACAGTTTAAAATCAAGAAATGTGATGCCTACAGGTTCATTCTCACTTGAAATTGTGTTGGCTATTCTGGGTCTTTTGTTGTTACACAAAAACTGTAGAATTATGAAACAGAAAACTTGTATTTTGGTGAGAATAGCAGTGAATATGTAGATTGCTTTGTATAGGATGAATATTTTAACATTATAAGTCTTCTAATTTACTAACACAAAATGTCTTTCCATTTATTTGTACCTTCTTTGATGTTTTTCATCAATGGGTTATAGTTCTCAATTTGTAAGTCTTCACCTCCTTGGTTAAGTTTTTAAGTTGGCCCCAAGTTTTTTATTCTTTCTGATACTATTGTAAATAGTATTGTTTCCTAATTTCTTTTGAATGATTTGTTTAGTATATACACAAGGGTTTTTTGTTGGTTGATTTTTCTAAATAGTATTCTACAGCTTTACTGAATTCATTTATTAGTTCTAAGAGTGTTTTTGGTGAAGTCTTTAGGGTTTGCTATTTATAAGATCATGTCATCTGCAGAGGTAATTTTACTTCTTTCTACTTATTTGGATGCCTTTTATTTCTTTTTCTTAATTAATTACTCTGGTTAGGACTTCCAGTACTGTGTTGAATAGAAGTCATAAGCATAGTCATTTTGTCTTGTTCCTAATCTTAGGAAAATAGCTTTGATTTTCAACATTGAGTATAATGTTAGCTTTGGATTTGCCATATAGGGTCTTTGTTACATTGAGGTACATTTCTTCTATACCTAGCTTGTTGAGTGTTTAATGATTTCATGAAGCTGCCACCAAGAGCACAGATAACAAAAGCAAAAATAGACAAGTAAAACTACATCAAACTCAAAAGCTTCTTCAGCAAAGGAAACATTTAGCAGTGAAAAGGCAACCCAAAAATGAGAGAGAATTTTTGCAAACCATGTGTTTGATAAAGGGTGAATTTTAAAAATAGATAGCCACTCCTACAACTCAACAGCAAAAGCAAAAACAAAAGTCTCAATCAAAACATTTAAAAATGAGAATAATGTTTAAATAGACATTTCTCCAAAGAAGACATAGATATGGCCAGCAGGTATTTGAAAAGGTGCTCAGTGTAACTAATCAGCAGGGCAATGCAAATCAAAACTGCAATGAGTGATCACTCCATAACTGTTAGAATGGCTATGATAAAATAATAATAATAAAAAAACAATAACAGCAACAGCAAAAAGGCAAGAAATGTTGATGAGGATATGGAGAAATTAGAACCCTTGTATACGGTTGGTGGGAATATAAAATGGTGCAACCACTATGGAAAACAGTATGGAGGCTCTTCAGAAATTTAAAATTAGAACTACCATATGATCTAACAATTCTACTCCTGGATATATACCCAAAAGACATGAAATTAGGGTCTCAAAGACAAATCTATACTTCAATGTGCATTGCAGCATTGTCCAGAATAGCCAAGCTATAGGAACAATTCACATGTCCCCACTGACATACAGAATGGATAAAGAAAATGTGGAGTGGATGAAATCCTACCATTTGCAACAACATGGATGGGCCTGGAAAACATTAAGCTGAGTGAAAAAGTCAGTCACAGAAGGACAAATACTGCATGATTCCTCTTATATAAGGCAAATAAAATAGCCACACTTATAGAATCGGAAAATAGAATGGTGGTTGGCAGGCATGGCAGTAAAGGGAAAGAGGGAGTTATTGTTCAATGCATATAAAATTACAGTTATTCATGATGAAGAAGTTCTAGATATCTGCTTTACAACAAAGTGTCTTTAACAATATGGTGTTGGGCACTTAAAAAGTTTGTTAAGAAGTTAGATCTCATGTCAAACATTCTTAACATACACACAAACATATAAAACAGACACAAAAAGCAAAGGCACACAAGGAAAATTTTGAAGGTGATGGATACTTTTATTATCCTTAATTGTGGTGATGGTATGTATTATGGATATATGTATATGTCCAAACACATCAAATAGTAAACATTAAATATATACAGGTTTTTCACGTATTAATTATATTCCAATGAAACTGTAAAAAAGAATGTTTAAAAGGACAATAAGGCCGGGCATGGTGGCTCACGCCTGTAATCGCAGCACTTTGGGAGGCCGAGACAGGCAGATCACAAGGTCAGGCATTCAAGACCAGCCTGGCCAATATGGTAAAACCCCATTTCTACTAAACACACACACACACACACACACACACACACACACACACACACACACACACACACACACACACACACACAGAAATTAGCCGGGTGTGTGTCCCAGCTACTCAGGAGGCTGCAGCAGGCAGGAGAATTGCTTGAATCCGGGAGGTGAGGTTGCAGTGAGTCGAGATCCCACCACTGCACTCCAGCCTGAGTGACAGAGCCAGACTCTGTCTCATAAATAAATAAATAAATAAATGGACAATAAAGTGATGAAAGAAAGGGATAGGAAATAAATGATGATTAAGAAGGAAGAAGGGCTTTTGAGATACTGGTTCAGTCACAGGAAAACTGTTAAAGCTTTACAGAGCTTACTCATTAGCCCTCACTTCCCTTCGTTGGCAGGAGCATGTGTTTGGAATAAGACAGATCACTTATTAACTGTGTGAGTGATTAGCTTATTTAAGTTCGGTGAACCCTAGTCTCCTCTGCTGTAACACACTGATGAAAACAGCCATCTTATATTAGGGATCTTATGGACCAAAACCAAGTGAGATAGAACAATAATAATAGTAATTAACAATCCTAATAATTAGTTAATATTGCATATCATTTACCATAGGCTAACCATTGCTATGGTACTTCACACATATAAACTCATAAATTGATCAAAACTAGTCTATGCATTCACCCTCTTCTTAAAGATGAGAAGGCAGTGGTCCAAAATAAGAAGTTGCCCAAGATCTTACAGGCAGTGATGGGATGTCAGCAGAGCTATGATTCAACTCAG
Organism: Cheracebus regulus; assembly: GCA_963574635.1. Classification (NCBI taxonomy): domain Eukaryota; kingdom Metazoa; phylum Chordata; class Mammalia; order Primates; family Pitheciidae; genus Cheracebus; species Cheracebus regulus. Next base: position 7,282 of record CAUYQU010100196.1, read on the forward strand.
GCAATTTGGCTCCAGTGTCTGATTTGAGTTGTAGTACTCTGAAAATTTCTAGCAAGATGCCAAGCATGACTGTAGGCACTCAACAAACATTTTTTTTCCTTCTCCCTCCCTTGTCCTCTCTTCCATGTTACTTAGAAATACTCATTTAAATTAATCAGTATCTATGAAAAGCACTTAACCTGAACCATTGCTAGAAAAAAAATGAGGAACCAGAATGGAGGAAACTGTGATTAAACTACTAAAAGGTATTATGGCTTTACATTATATTGTCAACTTGGTTTTAAAAATAATATGTTTTTTTCCAAATTCATCCTATAATTTCATGTTAAAACCTCTTATTTGGCTTTTAGGGCCCAGCAGTGTATGAAGGAGATATTAAGGGAGGAGGATGGAAATTATAAAGGAAGATAGAAGAGCATAATGTTTACTATGTAAAAAATGTGAAGTGTGTCAAATATCCTCAGTGGGAAGGGAGGATACATTAATAATTTGACCTGGAATAGCCCCAAAAGCAAAACTCAGAAGCCTTTAAAAACACAAAAGTCCTAACATGTCAACATTAAGGAAAATATATAGTCAAGTCAGAATTTTAAAATGATGATATGTGTTCAAAATATTTGATTGCAGACATTTTTCTTCATTATTCACCACAATAGGAGGGTGTTTTTTTTCTTCGCTAAGATACAAGATGTTCTTGTGAACCAAATAACTGGAAAAATCAAAACCCTACAAAGGGCAAGATGCCAGGAGGCTTCAAACATTCTATGAGGGCAGATTTGGTAGAATTGGATCCCAGCAGATAACTAGAGATCTTTTATCTGCTATGAATAATTCATGACTTCTAGGTCAATAAATATTGTTTAAAATGATGATACCTTTTAGAAATGCAAGGGACCACTGTCATTTATTGTTGCTATTTTTTTAATTCTATAACTGATCATTCAGAATTACATGATGATGGTGCTTTTTTTGGATGAACGACTGGCACACATAGCTTTGATGAAAAAACGGAAATTTTACTATATAGTTTTCTCAGGTCATTTTTTCAGGTTCAGTAGAACGGAAGTTTTGTTCACTACAAATTAAGAAATTCCTCAAGCCAAGCACCACTAAGAAAACGTGAGCTCTTGTAAACATGTTTTAAAGTATCATGAAACAAGATTTTTTAAATTATCTTTATGCAATGTAGTATTGCCATAGTTTTCAGTAAATAAACATTTCTTTCTTGGTCATCTATAGAATATTCATTATGGTCTACTAAATACCTTTGTCTGCTCAGCTAAGTTTATTCTAAGTTTGTGTACTTTGTGTGGAGTGACAGTTTTTTTCCCAGTATATGTTTTATTTCTAACATGTATTGGTTTGAATAGCCCAAAAATTACTGTAAAATAATTTTTTTACAATGAGTTTCATTTTATAGAGAAGCAAATGCAAACGTACTAAAAGAAAGCAATTGCCAAGAAATCTGAAATTTATTTTAATCTTGGAATGCTATTTTTATAAAGGTGCATTGATACAGGTAGAAATTAAACTTCTAAGGAACAAAAGACACTGCACAGTCTGCTATATTAAATTATATTATATTATATAATTCTGCCTATCACAGTCTTCTCTTTGGTTCCTAAAGATTCGTATCTGTTTCACATGCAAAATAGATTCATCTCAAGGTCCTCGATATTCTCAATCCATAACAGTGTCTACTCAAAACCAGAATCTCATCAGCTCAAAAATCACATATCTCATCACCTACCTTATATAAATCAGGCATGGGTGAGGCTCCAAGTGGCAATATGAGGTACTCTTTAACTAAATCAAATTATATTATATAATTTTCCAATCCTCGCTATCATTTGATGAATGCATATATATGAGTGAGTGCATGTGTGTGTGTGTGTGTGTGTGTGTGTGTGTGTGTGTCTATGTCTATATGTACGTTGGCTAAAACTATTATACTAGAAAATCAGCACCTAAACCATCTATGGATTGTGATTGTTTTAGATTTAAAACATATGGAAAACATTGAGATATCAAGGGGTTCAATATTTAGTCTTATGTTTAGCTTTTTCCTTCATATGTGACTAATACCAGTCTAGAATATAGGAATGTAAAGAAAACATTTGTCTACCTCCACTGTAGACTCAAAGTTGCACTGAGAATAGGAAGATTAAAATGATACACAGTAGACATATGAGAACCTGCAGAAAATAAAAAATAAAAGCCACTCATGGCCCTTTTGATAAAAAATGCCTAGAATGCCATCATCAAGTGGAAACATTTGATAAAATGTATAAACCATAGAAACAATAGCATCTGAATTATTTCAGAACATTTACATTGAAAAAGAGTATCTCATGAAATGTAGATGGCTTTTAGAAGGTGAAGGAGGGAGGAAAATGGGACCTGTTTTAGAGGCTTCAGAGAGATGCTCATGACCTGTATCATACTTCTAATCTACAGAACTCTATGATAGTAAATTTGATCATTGTAGGCCACTAAGTTTGTGATAACTTGGATTCTTATACATAAAAATTGAGTGTGGCTCCCAGAAGCTTTGATTTCGTATGTATCCTGAAATTACAAGAAGAAGAGACTGCTGAGTATCAACATATTCTATGTTAAAGTGAGGTTCTGATACTCAGAGTGAACTCTCTGAGCTCATGCACACATTTCTCCGCTTACTCAGAGATTCAAAATACTCTTTGGAAACTCAGGAATGGAGCTCCAATCAGAAGAGAACACCAAATGGATGGAGATGATCAACATCCTGAAGAGTCATAGCTGGTTAATTTCTACATTTAAAGGATCGTATTGAGTGATCACTTGAGTGAGGCATGGCCTGAATGGAGTTGAGTTCTGCACCCCTTTTGACTAAGAAGGGGGTGCATTGAGAGCTGTATACAAAGCAGAGGAAGTCACTAACAGTAGGTTGAACATGTGAATTTATAAGTGCATACCTCCTCACCAAGAGACAAGAATGAAAAATGGAGAGACAAGGAAATAGAGCCAGAGGCTGAGAACTAAAAAGAACCAATGCATCAAGTATAGAGTGGCCATGCCAGGCAGTGTCCTTATAGACAAATCAGTTGGTGATTCTCAGGCATCTTCGCTTTATATGAGTCCTGAATGACACAGTTACTCTGAGGGCAAGACCTACGGGAAGCAAAGCTGGTGACACAGGACAAAAGAGCTAGTCTCTTTGGGCAAAAAAGACTCAGCACCGAAGACAGGCTGAGCTGAATGGTTCTCTTGGGCAATGCAGGCCTGGCCCATCCTTTCTTTCTGCACTGCCCTCCCCTGTGCACACACATACTGAAGGCAGGTGGGCTATAGACTGCAGTTCTGCTTCCTTCTTTATATATAAAGTGCAAGACTCACATTCCTAAATGACTTAAATTAGGTTCTTTAATTTTATTGTCTAGGTTTGAAGCCCAATAAAGGCAAATAATAAAAATGGCTTACTTTATACAATACCAGGCACTCTACTGACTATTTTATTTATCCTGTCTCCTTTAGTAGCTAACCACCATGCAATGACTTAAGTCTTGTTATCTTCGGTACCCTATTTTACTGATGAGGAGATTGGGGCTCAGATAGGTTTAACAACTTGCCCAAAGCTTATACCTACTACGTGGCAGAGCCAGTACCTGAACTCGTATGTGCTCACTCCAAATGCCAGATCTTTTCTGTTTCTGGCCTAGCTCAAACTATTTCAGTCAAGAATAGCTCAGTCTTAGGAATCCAGTAATATCAGACCCAGAACACAAACATCTCCCAATTGTTTCACATTGAATTGTTTATGATTTATGAGATTCTCATTGGTCTCCAAGAGAGACTACATTTTATGATGCCTGCTAATTATAATAATGTTATAGTCCAATAGCCAGACTTCTTGGATTCAAATCTTGGCTTCTCTGCTTCCCGGTTGCATTACAATGTAAGTTACAGAACACAGGCATTTGTGTGTATTTTGATCTTTGTAATATTCCTAAGTTATTGTCTGACATATTGTAGTTGCTCAGTAAATATTTGGAGAATAAAATACTGCTTCAGATTGTCATTGTAAGTATTAAGTGGAATAGTCCATGAAAATGCTTTAGAACATTGCCTGACACCTAATAAATACTCAAAGTTAGCTGACATTATACATGAAAGCGAAGCCCCAGGAACTGTGATTGAATAGACCTGTGATCTCATGCTAACGTTAAATTAGGAGGTTTGGTTACTTTATTATTAGAATGTTCCCCTCCTGTTCCTGGCCTTTCTCACTTCTCTTCTCATTTTCACATAGGACTGTTGTGTTTTAGTGGCAGTAATTAAGAAGGATTGCACAGCAATTGTAAAAATACAAACTGCTGTAAATGCTTAAGAATAGCCTTTCCTCTCCAGCACAGTATAATTATGCACAAAATATCTGCCTCAATGAATTATTGACAGTAATTGTGGAATCACCACTTCTAAAGGTCTTTATAAATGATTTCTCATCCCAGAGAGGCAGTGTGTACTTCATTTTTAGTATTAACTAAATGCTCACCAATCACTAAAAGCTTTTCTCTCATTCATGTGTTTTGATTGATTCTAAGCATATTTTTGGTGCAAAGTCTACAGTCTTGGGAGCTGAGGACCTGATTGACTTTTACACCAGGGCTTTGAACTTGAACACAGTTGTTAATATGAAGCCCTAGCTTGGGGTTGCATCTGTTTGAGCAATACTTCCTCAGGGGAAAAGAATGATTAAGACAACATGTCAATTTCTAGCATGTTTATGCCAGCCTTGTAATAAACTGACAGTGTTAATTATCTCAGTTCAGGAAGCTGAAGCCACAGTCATCTCTTTAGTCAGAGAAGCTGTGCCTGGGTAAAATGAAATGATTTTTTATATTTTTCCGTAGATAAACATAAGCACTGCATCCATACTGTTTAACAGGGTTGAGTAATGTGCTCACTCCTACGTATCTATAGATATTACCTGACTGCTTTCTCGTTTGACTTAACAAGAATCCAGTTCAACAAATTGTTGACCAGACATGGCTTACTCATGGCAACTTGAGGAGAAATAGAAATCCCTTTCTCAGATTTTAAATGGCCTGAAAGGGGGAGAGAGGTCATTGAATCATACTCTAGAGGCAGTCAAAGGTCTTACACTTAGTTTTGGGGGTATTGTTTTGGATGGGACACATATGCAACCCATTGAACATTATGCTGGACACCTATGTCCCCTCCACGTATGCTTGCCCATATGGGTTGAAAACTATCCCAAGACACACAAAACACAAAAGGAGCTGATGGAGTGGCTTTTCACCTTAAGTTGTTCATGCATTTGATTTAAACCATGAATTGGAGTTATTAATAGGGAGCAGGATGAGAACTGAAACCATGAGCCTTCCAGGAAGGTGGGTGGCATATTAGCAATGTATTTATTATTAGTAATGCATCTTCTAGGTATCTGCATATCTCAGTTTTGTGCCATATGGCAGCAGTTACTGATTTCCTCCCATCCTTTGACTGCAGTTCAATTTGAGAGAAATAGATGTTGATGGATTTGGGTAATTAACGAAACCAACAGAATACAACACACATGCATGCACGCATGCGCACCCACACAGCACCAAGCTTGCTATGCCTTAAGAAGAAAGTGGAAATTTTTCATGGAAAGTTATGGAACCAGAATACATAATCATTCATGGAATAGGGTGAAGGCCACCTATTTAGCAAGAAGAAAATGAATGGGCAAGAAAGACAAAGATTAACAATGGCCTCTCTGTTGCTCCAACTCTTCATTCCTTACTTAGGTACCCTTGGCATTCTGAGCAGTGCCAGTGTGAGAGATGGAAAGGGGAGGCAGGATGGTCTTAACGGGGTTTGTATGTCTTTCCATTTCTGCCAGCTTGAGCTCATCCCAGTCATATTGGACTTTACCCAAGGCAGTATGCCTGGAGGCATTGTGGAAATCTCCTCAATTCTGCCATCATATTTTGGTGCTTATCTAGAATCTTCCCATGTCAGCAGTTATTAATTGGCCATGGCTATAATGATGTTTAGAAGGGCTTTACTCAAGCCACTTTGCAAGCATTAATTTAACAAGCTCTCTAGCTTTCTGGGTAGTAGATTAAACCTTTCCACAAAGATTTTGCTGGAAGGTAATATATATAGATATTAAAAAAGAAACAATGGGAAGATCTCTCAATTTTTGATGGATATAAAGGACTGAATCCTTGGCATAAGTTACCATGTGCCATCTGGCAGCCTGGAAATTGATCTTACAGAGATAGTGGATACTGACGTAGTTGTGGAAATTGCACCTAGAGAAACTAATGACCCCTGTAAGATTTCCTCTGTGAATTTCATTAAGTTCTCAGTGGTCAGACACATTCAGTCCAACATCCTGAAGCAACCAGAGGGTGAAAAATGGACATAGCAAGAGATCCTGCTGTTGTTAACGGATAAAGCAAAATAGAATTCCTTTCTTGGCATCTGAGAGCTGAACGTCATGTTAAGCATTCTTGGAAGAGATGGGCTCCAAGACTTTAAGCAACACCAAGGCTCTATATACAGTGTATGAGTCTGAAATAATGAAATGGCAGTAAGAGTGTAACATTCATAATAGAGATTTCACCGAATACCAAGCTTTTTAGGGAGATCCGGCTCCTTCCTCTCCTTTGTTTTTTAAATGAAAATCATTTAGTCTGATAAAACCGATTTTCAAAAGCTCATGTTCTGAGGGGAGAATACATATATATTTTGAGAACTGAGGAATGGCAGACCATATGAGCGAGTAGGAAAAGAGTGTTTCAGGAGGCCATTCAGTGACTTCTGAATGATCATTCATGATTATACTTAAATGTATTTTGCCTTTGCTCCCTAACAGCAAGGCCTGGAATGTGCTGTTGAAGGAAACTGGTGTTTGTTATTTAGAGCCCAGCCTGAACCCTGCAAATGTGTTTCATGCAAACCTAGATGTCCCCCAGCCGCACACCCTCTTCTGTTCACCCGTCAGCGTATGATTTAGTATAGTCCCCTAAAGGTTCTCAAAACAGGGAAATAATCTTAAATCCTTGCACCAAGTTTATGAGTCATTGTTTTGATTGATCTTGTAAAGGTGCTTACTTTTTTTTTTCCTGCTGTCAATGTCAAATTTCAGATTCAAATCCTTTCTGGGGGAGGGATGGGGAAGTAGAGAATAAAAAGAAGCAAGCCTCTTTTCACTGATTCGCTCCTTTCTATAGGATTAATAATAACCTGAATTATTTGCCTACCACTGAAACTTAGGAACATAATACATCCAGGGGAAATGATAGCCAAAGGTTCTAAGACAGATTTCTCTTATTTGCAATTATACTTTCTCTTACTTACAATGTATTTTCCATCCAAACCAGACCCAGAGAGAAAATACCAGATGATCAGGAATATCTTTCGGCTCTAACTACAGCACTCTTCCTCCTATATTATATGGTCGTGTGTTCATTATTATGTTATTATATTGTGAACCCATATAAGTTCCTAAAGCTGTCATTTTGAGTTTATCTCTCTTTGAGGAAACCAGGAATGAGACAGAGAGCTCCAGTGTGGGCAGCATGAGATGAGTGTAGAGTTAAAGCCATCACAGTATTCTGAGATGCAGATATAAATTCTCCAAAAGAAGAAACCAGGATTTCTTGGAGAAGCTATTAGATTCAAGGTTGGGACATTGAATGAGGGATTAGTATGGAACATCTTGTGGTGTCTGAAAGTAAGAAAGTGCTGAAAAATGAAAAAAAGGAGGCATATCTACCAACCTCAAATAAGAACAGTCCTCCATGGCAGGAGTTGTACAGTTTAAGCAAAATAAGTAACAGCATAAAACCAAAAATATTGCTGAATATAACTCAAGGGATTAAATGGATATCCCTGAGTCCAGACTGAAATAAACAAGTAACTGAATAAAGGCAGTAGAAACAGCAAGTCATCCTTAGAAAACAATTCCAATTAATAGATCACAGAATGAGTGAGGGAAATAGAACATTAGAATACCAGAGGAATAATCACTAAAAGCAATCATGATAGATTTAGTGGGTAGACATTTAAGCAGAAAGAGGATATTTGGATAGTCCCATAGTGTCTCCCCTTAAATAAACATTTATTAATTACAAAGAGAAACGTGATAACTCTATGGTGAAAAAATCTAGCAGACACCACATTAAGCAATACTAAAAGTTAGCACCACTAGGAACGAGACCTACTGACATGATTATATGATGCATTGAGAAGGGCATATCACTTCTGTGGCGTTCTTTCCAATAATGCATATCCTCACTAAGGGTTAACATCAGACAAACCCCAAGTCAAGGACATTCTGAAAAATGGCTGGTGAGTACTCTTTAAAAAGTGTCAAGGTCGTGAAAGACAAGGAAAGACTGAGAAACTGTCACAGATTACAAAAGACCAAGGAAACATGACAAGTAAAAAAAAAAATGGCATTATTGGAAAAGCTGGTGAAATCCAGTTGAATCAGTTGTTTAGTTAATAGTGTGGTACCAATATTAATTTCTTAGTTTTCATAATTGCATTTTGATTAAGTGAAGAAATATATAATTCTCTGTTCTATGATATTTTCACAACTTTTATATATTTAAAATTATCTCAAAATAAAAAGGTATTGCTTAGGCAATATTTAGGTTTTTTTTAAATACATTTTAATCCTGTAAAAAAAAATAACTGTAAGATGTGTTAGGCTATTGTTATATTGATATAAATACTGGAGACTGGGTAATTTATAAAGAAAAGAGGTTTAATTAGCTCATGATTCTACAGGCTGTATAAGAATCATAGCAGCACGTGCTTCTGGGGAGCTTCCAGGAAGCTTGCAATCATTGCAGAAGGCAGAGGGTGAGTAGGCACATTGTATAGAAGCAGAAGCAAGAGGGACAGTGAAATGCCACACGCTTTTAAACAGCCAGCTCTCATGAGAAGTCACTTACTATTGCGAGGCCAGCACCAAGGCAATGGGGCTAAACCATTCATGAGAAATCTACCCATGAGCCAAACACCTCCCGCTAGGCTCCACCTCTGATATTAGGGATTACAATTCACCATGAGATTTTGGTGAGGACACAGATCTAAACCATATTAGGCATCCAGGACAATGACAAGATAGTGCTCACCGCAAAACTTGGCATTTGTTCACTGAACAGCAATTCAGCAGTCACCGGGGCAAGTCACTGTTAGGGTTAGGGATTTAGTGGCTAACAAGTTAGGCAGATCCTGATAAAACAGTAAGTGCGAGGATAGGGGAAGTACACGGATCTATGAGAATGTATAGAAGCAACATTGAATTTAGGCTTGCAGGGATCAGAGGCCACAGAGCTGAAGATGAGTAGGAATAGGCCAAGCTGGAATTGACTGAAGACAGAGAGGATGAATGATAGGGATGTCTTTAGAGTAGAAGAAACAGCATAGCAGAAGTGGAGGCAAGAGAAAATAGGGAACCTTCGTAAAGTGAAGAAAAAGTTAATTTGGCTGGATCATGGAGTTCAAGGGGAGGCTGGAGAGAGATGAAGCTGGAAAGGTAAGTAGTGCACATCATTTTAAGAAGTTTGCGATTTAACCTAAATATGATGGCTGCTAGTAAAGAGCTTGAATCAAGACTGATGTTATTAAATGTATACTTTGGAAAAAATTTCTCTGGCTTCCCTATGAGAAATAGTAGATTATGCTGGGAGGTGGGACCTTGTCACTATAGTGAGTGGCTTGCAGAGAAAGTGGACAGACGTCAGAGGTCTCATAAAGGCATAATTAACAAAAGCGAATGCTTGATTGGATAGGGATGATGGGGGAGAGAAAGGATTTACTGTTTAGAATGTTCAATTCTATATCTAGAATTAGTAAGTCATTTTAGTCTACACGTAAGTCCATGCTACCACGTATGGCAGCAGCCTGTGACTGAAATATGATTGTCTGAAGATCTGTGATCCTTGTGTGGGTGTGACAGGCACCCCCTAGTGTGACCCCTCATGAGTCATGTCTCCTTCCTTGAGTTTGGGTAGAATCCATAACTGTCTTCTAGCCTATAGGAAATGGCAAGGGTGATAGGATGCCACTTTCATAATTAAAAGTTACACTCCAGAAGACTTTGTCTTAGCAGACAAGTGAGAGCGACCTCTTTGCTGTCTTTGTAGAAGTAGCTGCCATGTTGTGGGAGGGTCATGTGGCAAGGAATTGTGGGTTACCTCTAGGAGCTGGGAGTGGCCCCAGCTGACACTGGGAACAACAAAAGCAGGACACTTTTGAGAGGGACTCAGCAAAACAGTGAAATCTTAATCTCACAACTTTGAGGAATTGAAGTCTACTAACAACCTGGGGAAGTGTGGAAGTGAATTTTCTAAGTTAACCTCGATTGTAGACTGATAAGAGTCTGAGCAAAGGACTTCTGACCACAGAAACTACGGGATGATAAAGGGTTTTGTTCGGAGCCACTAAACTTGCGGCAGTTTGTTATGCAGCAACAGGAAATGAATATGCTTACTCCAGATACCTGTGTTCTTCCTTATTTTGTATTTCCCATCTTTGGCTCTGTCCAAGATCAGGGTCTTAAAACTGGGCACTCTTTCTTCTTGTTTTTACCTATCATTTATGTTTTCAGCTACTTAACCTGTATATTCTGAATGTTGAAAACTCTCTTTGACTCTATCAAAAATGGGTTGACCTACAAATTAAGGAACACCTTTGCCATCTTTGGTGAACCTAGAACTATGCTGTGCACATAACCCATTGCCAGTAATGTTTGCTTTTGGGTGTCGGAGCACCCCAAAGACATTTCCACTATTTATCAAACTTGTCCAACCTGCAGTCCTTGTGCAGCATACAGCCCAGGTCAGCTTTGAATGCAGCCCAATACAAATTCATAAACTTTCTTAAAATGTTATGAGATTCTTTTGTGATTTTTAAAAAGCATATCAGCTACCATTAGTGTTAGTGTATTTTATGTGTGGCCCAAGACAATTCTTCCAATGTGGCCCAGGGAAGCCAAAAGATTGTACACCCCTAAAACCATGAGGACCTATTGTAGATCCAAACTGGCCTCTGATGCTTTCTTATGTCCCTTACCACAGAAGCGACAGGCCGAAGCTGCTTTAAGGCTTTAAGCTATCCTCATCTACTTTAATTCTTATGGAACTGAACTCCCACACCTGTAATCTCATTCTTAAACTGGACTTTATATACGATACCCTTCACTCTTATTTTATTGTTACCGAGAAGTGTAACATTGTAAACTACTACCTAGAAATGGATAGAGGATTATAAAATAGCATATTTTGGAATGTATAGATTTTAAGAAATCATACAGGTTTCTTAATGTCAAGCTCCCTGGTTTGTAACCTGGCTGACATAGTTGATAACCGGGAGGCCATGGTTTTCTGCCTTTACCATGAATTTTTGAGAATAGATTCAGTAAGCACTCCACTGCTTATTCCTCATGTTTAGTTAAGGTCATGCAGATTCCTCTCCCAGAAGACTTTCTTTCTAATCCTGTAGCTGTAGAACCATTTATTCAACAAATGTTTATTTACCTCCTACTATGCGTAAGTCACTGTTTAAGGCTATGGGAATAGAACAATTAACAAAAGAGTTTTAAAAGCGAAATGTGCATTCTAAAGGGAAAGAGACATAATAAGAAAATGAATACTTCAATGCACAGTGTGTCAGACAGTGATAGCTATAATGGGGAATATGATGAGACTAAAAATAATATTAAAAGTTACAGTTTTTAACAGAATAACCAGAATATTTCTGGGAGAAGATTACATTTAAGCAAAGATCTGAAAAGAGAGAGTGAATCACGTGAATGTATGGACAGATAGTATTTTAGGCAAAGGAAACAGCAAGTGAAAGGGCCAATTTCTGCAAAAGGAAGATCAGGTTAGGTGGAGTAGCGTGGAGTGGAAGAAGAGAAAGAGGTCAGAGAGATTCTTGGGAAGGTGAAACCATGTAGCTTCTCGTAGGTCTCTATAAAGACTATTACTGGAATAAGACGAAAAACCATCGGAATATTTTAAGCAAAGAAATGACACATGACACATATAACACTCTATAATTTCTATGCTAAGAAAATAGTATGCCGTGTGTTTACAGGAGAGAGGTTGAAAACAAGGGTAGGAACATAGAAACCAGTTAGGAGGCTACTGCAATAATCCAAGTAAGACAGGGCAAACATAGAACGTTACTATCATCACAGAACATCCTAGTGGACTTATGGGAAAGAGAGACAATATGGGACACCTTGCATTTTTTGGTGACTGATCAAGAAAGCAAGAAATCTGATAAAAAGACCAAGTGATCTCTCACCTTGCTCTGAGAGGGCATAGTCATCTGACACATTCTCTTAACTATTGCCTATAGAGAACAGAAAGCTATGGAAAGGACAGTAGATTTCATCCTTTCTCTAAGTAGCATATTTACTTATCTCTAAGGACTACAATTTTGGCTGAAAAACCCTTTCAAGGAAGAGCAAATAATCTCATACTATTGAGCACCCATTACATGCTAAATACAATTGTAATACGTTTTTGGTATAAGCATGCATCATCTCCATCTTTTATGTGCTAGACACATTTAAACTTTTTAAAAAATTTTTCATCTTTACATTAAATATGAAAATATGTTATATCTTTATTTCTGGGTGAAGCTGGAGCTCAGAGAAGATGAATGCCATGCCCAGGGCAGGAGTTAGTGTCAGAGCATGAAATGATCCACAAGATCATCACTTTTTGTTGATGTGCTTGATGCTGCCCCCTCTTTAGGCATTTCTTCATGCATTACAATCAAAAGAGAACGTTAATAGATTAGAAAGCTTTTTGTGTTTGTGTAACTTTCTGAATATATCTGTAGAGACACCGTGACCTTCTCCAAATAGCAGTGGTTACCCAAGCTTGGGTCTCTGGACAGAGTGTTCTGACTTGTCCTTTGTCAAAAACCTATTCTATTAGAGCATGCAAGATAAATACCTGTTCACCAAGGAGGCATTGAAGGCAACCATGTGAGAAGAAAACAAAATGAAACACTGCTGGAAATACATGAACATTGGACTGGTGAGCAAGGAGCAGAAGTTACAGTCTTGGCTTTCTCACTAATTAGCCACGTGGCCTTACAAACGTAGTAATTCATCTCTCTGGATATCTATTCCTCATTCTTAAGATACAAGTACTGCCTGTCTAAGGACCCATTCTAGCTTTGGAACTTTATAAACTAGTTTAGTGTTCTCTATAATTTACTCCAGTGGGAAAAATTCTCCATGCCCTCATATCTTCAGTATTTGTTTATTCACTGATAATACAAGGAAGAACAATATGTAGTCCCATAAAATTATAATAATGTCTGTAATTCATCTAGTATAACTCAAGAAAAAGTTCTCAGCCAGGCGCAGTGACTCACACTTGTAATCTCAGCACTTTGGGAGGCCAAGGCAAGCGGCTCACCTGAGGTGAGGAGTTCGAGACCAGCCTGGCCAACATGGCAAAACCCCGTCTCTACTAAAAAATGCAAAAAAATAGCTGAGTGTGGTGGAGGGTGCCTGCAATCCCAGCTACTCAGTAGGCCTGAGGTAGGAGAATCGCTTGAACAAGGGAGGAAGAGGTTGCAGCAAGCTGAGATCATACCGTTGTACTCCAGCCTGGGTGACAAGAGCAAAACTCCATCTCAAAAAAACAAAAACGTTCTCAGAGCATTTACTTTTACCATTAAGAATGGCGAAATGACTAAGAAAATGTAGTAAATATCTATGGCCTTAATTCACATATGTAGCTGACATTGTCAAACTTAAGACCCATTAGTGATCAATATTATGGCTCATCACCGAATAAAGTTTGAGCAAATAAGCAATTGTGCTAAGACCCCAGACTTAAGGAGTTTGCTGGCTCCCAGACAAATCATAACTTAGTTTGTATAAGTATAGTTAGACTTTGGTTGTGTGTTTACTCTTGAGCATATTGTAAGCTTTGCTCTCCAACAAGAGTAGTGTCTTCTATTAGTATTCAGCATTGTGCCTTACTCCTATTTGTTGCCTTGAGAGCTGCTTCTATCCCCCTGCTCTTGAAAGGTCAATTTTCAAGGTCCATTTCCTCCCACTACCTCCTCAAAGGTTATCTTCCAGTTAGCCAGGTCATAACTTCCAGTTTAGCCTGAAGTAGTGGAAAAGTTTTATCCATAGTTAAGATAGTTGAATAGTCAGTGAGATGAACTAGACGGTCTAATTATCTCTGCAGGAATCTTAATTGAAATCAAATGATCCCCATGTTAATTTTGTTCTAATAAGAAAAAGAGGAAAACAAGCCAAGCACCCAAGTTCTCCTCCATTTTCTGCTTAATAGTGGAGTTAACAAGAAGCTTTTCCTGAATATTATTCATTGACTGGGATCATACTGGCTGTCCCCAGGGCCATCGACTCTTCCCAGCTGCTCCATTAATCTCTGGGAAATCCCCAGTGCTGCAACTGTCACTGTATAATTAAATGCTTTGTTATTTTCTGCGTGGTCCTGTGCTTTGGCAGTTTATTTTCATTAAATAGCAAGGCCTGTTCTTTGTCATTTATCCCATATGGCTGTGGAGAAGTACCCTCTAAATCTTTCTTTTGTTTGATTTCTTCTTCTAAATTAATGTTTCTCCTGCTCCTTTTCTCTTCCTCCTTCTCCTCTTCCACTTTCTCTTCCTTCTCCTCCTCTTCTTTTCCTCTCCTTCTTTCTCTTCTTCTCTTCTTCTTCGTCTCTGACTCAAAGCCAGATAGTCCAAATAATACATCATATTGATATAAACTATTTTTTATCTTCCTTTAACCTATTCTGAGTAGAGAAGATTTAAAACATTAGAATTAAGTGTGCATTTTTATTTTTTTTCTATTTTTCTCATGGCTGGCGCACATGGCCCAGCAAACATCCAGACAACCTGAATTGCTGTAAATGCTGAACAGGAAAAAAATAAAGAATTTCACTTCCTGATGTCATCATGCTACTAATTTATATACAAAATATGATGTATTTTTAAGTACAATTTGTATAGATATGTGGGTATCCTCTGAAATAATTTACATAAAAGAAAGCTTATCTATTCCTCTAAGATTTGGTAAAACATAACTAAAACATTTTTCTAAGTCTTGTTCGCTTAACTTTTTAATGGTCATTGGTCATTGTAAAAACAGTTCTCTGAGTTTTCTCAGTTCAATTTTTGTTGTTGTATTTCTAAAATATTGTCAATTTTTATATTTTAATATGTCAACATAATTTTCTTTGTAGTATTCTCAGATCATTTTATAAATATCTACTCTATCTGTCGCCATTCCCCAAATTTTTATTTTTTTCTTCTGTTCTTTTTTGTTATCAGTCTTATTAGTGTTTTATAGAATTTATAATTTTTATTAATTATTTTTCTTTTCAACTTTTTGTTTTGTTTAGGAGGTGCACGTGCAGGTTTATTATATAAGTAAATTGCATGTTGCTGAGGTTTGGTGTACAAATGGTCTCATCACCCAGGTAGTGAGCATAGTTTTTGACCCTCACCCTCCTCCTACCCTTCCCCCTGTAGTAGACCCTGGTGTCTAGGGCCATAACCTGATAATATGGGAAGGAGATTAAAATAATTATTTTCCCCCAGAGAGCCCAACCTCCGAATTTTCACCTAAAATGCCCTGCTGCTGCTAAGAAATGACACAATTACTTTCATAGAGGTTGGAGAGTTTCTTGACACTAAATGGGGTGTCTTCACCTAGTGGGAAGTAGGGGCATTCCAGGAGATCCTGGGGAGTGAGGGATTCTAAGAGCAGATGGTCACTCTGCTCTGAATCACATTGCAATCACATTTTCTGTGCATTTCTGAGTCCCCTGTCCATTGATTCTCAGTTTTGGGGTGCACATTACAATCATGTGAGAGCTTTACAAATTTTGATGTCTAGACCACTGTTAAGAATATGTGAAAGAGGATTGATAGGAGATTCATATTACAGGAGCAAAGAAACTATTTTGTGTCCTATATTCTAGTTATTGAAACATGGCAGAATTTGGGTCCAATTTATGTGTATTCTGGCAATTGTGGCAACTGATCTAAGATTAAGTATTTCGGGGAAATGAATATTACTTAATATAAACGTAGCCATCAGAAAAAAACATTGTGGGCCTGCATCTGTCCCTGAGATCTTGCCTGCTTAGGAATGAAGTGAATACGAGGGGAATCATATTGAGGCTATGTATGCAGTGCTTAGTCTGTGTTTGACAAATTACTGGCGCTGCTTTTTTGTCACTTTCCATTGGAGGCGTTTTATTAGGTTAAGGGAAAACAAAATTTCAGGAAAATAGAATATCCTTATCTATGCCCGCCCCCATTCTTTCTTGTGATATTTCAAATTACGCAATCTAAGAGAGATCTCCTAAGAACCTCAGTTCAGATTCTGAAAGGACCCCTGAAGTTTGATCTTCTTAAAATGTTAGAAATACAGGGGAAATTGCATAATTTCCCACAAGCTGACTTGGCAGTATTCATTTTTCACAATTCGTCTCTGACCGCTTTTACGACACACCTTCTGTCATTATGATTTGTTGTCATTGGATGCCATTAAATTCATCTCTTCAAACACACTGTGTTCCCAGCTTTACCGCCTGGAATAATGATCCAGATCTGAGTGCATTCCTGATAAATGAGACCCATCCTGATCATGTAGCATAAGTGGGGGGAAAAGTTTACGGGATTTAGAAATTTCAGGCATTCTGGTTTATCACATATTCTCTAGAAAAATTTTAATTGGTCATATTTCTTTTTTTTCTTTTTCTTAAGAAGCAAGCCAGTTTAGAAGAGCAGAATACATCCACTTGAGTATAAAAAAGCCCTTCTTCCTTGCAAGACTGCTCTCATATACAAAGGAATGTTTTTCCTTCTTGTTTAAACTAGGTTCATTTGGAATTACTACCTGTCACTACTGTACTAATATATTATTCACTTTAAAAAAATATAAAATGTAGATATTTGGGAAGAATGAGATTAAAATAACAGAAATAGAAGTTTGAATATTTTCTTCTTATATACATTTGGAGACTAGTGGTATAGATGAGGAAATGGACATAAAGACATTAAGGGATTCATTTCTTCCCTTTTCTGATTTGGGTTCACCATCACATTCTGACTCATGAGTGTTATTGGGTTTGATGTGTCCTGGAGAGTTACAGCGATGTAGAATGAATTTCCATAAATTCACATCACGTTTTACTTTTAGAAAGATTATCTGGTTTCCTGCAAAAATTTGATAGGCAAACAGAGATATTAAGTGTTTGTTTATAGGCTCCTCATTCTACTCCTTTTTTAAAAAATGTATTATTATACTTTAAGGTCTGGGGTACATGTGCAAATCATACAGGATTGTTACATAGGTATACAAGTGCCATGGTGGTTTGCTGCATCCATCCCCCCATTATCTACATTAGGTATTTCTCCTAATGTTATCCCTCCCCAATCCCCCCACACCCTGCTATCCCTCCCCTAAACCCCACCACCTGACAGGCCCGGTGTGTGATGTTCCCTTCCCTGTGTCCATGTGTTCTCATTGTCCAACACCCACTTATGAGTGAAAACGTGGTGTTTGGTTTTCTGTTCATATGTCGGTTTGCTGAGAATGATGGTTTCCAGCTTCATCCATGTCCCTGCAAAGCACATGAACTCATCCTTTTCTATGGCTGCATAGTATTCCTCACTGGTCATTAGAGAAATGTAAATCAAAAACCACATTGAGATACCATCTCACACCAGTTAGAATGGCGATAATTTAAAAAATCAGGAGACAGATGCTGGAGAGGATGTGGAGAAATAGGAACACTTTTACACTGTTGGTGGGAGTATAAATTAGTTCAACCATTGTAGAAGACACTGTGGCAATTCCTCAAGGATCTGGAACTAGAAATAACATTTGATTCATTCTACTTTTTATGGAAGATGAAGAGATATATAATTGTGGTGAGACTGGGCGCCACTCCCAGCTGGGTTCATGACAGGTTAACCCTGAAATAGGTGAGTTTAGGGTAAAACTGGATGACCCTTTGCTTTTCACACTATTCATGGACCTGTGTAAAAGCTATGTTTTTTCAGGATTTAGGATTAACTACAATAAAATCATTTTTCTAAAATGATATATGGAGATAATTTATTTAAAGAAAATACCCTAATAGCTTCCTAATATCTCAGAATGACAGATTGTAGAAAAAACATGTAAGCATAAAATTTTACATAACATGAGGGAAAATATTCATTCTGGGTTAAAAGCCGTACACACCTGAACTAGAAGCTTGGACTGAATACTGTATTTCATGCCTTCATTGATTTTCTTTCACTAAAAATTGAGATAAATGCCCCTTTTTAATCTGAAAAAAGAAATACTCTTCTTTATCAATATATATTTCAGGAAGATGACAAAGTGTTGAATTTATATACAAAATTATTTTAATTTTGCATTTACTTTTTAAAATTGAAACTAATTAGTCAATTTCAATATTCTAGAGCTTTCTTGATTACAGATTATTATGTTTGCCCACCTATCTCAGAGATTTGTGTTAAAGTTTAAATGATACCATGCATGAGAAGATATATGCTAACCTATTAAAGACAATATGATAATGAGTTATTATTACTACATTTCAAAATTATATCACATTTCAAAAATGTATCACAATTTAGATCTTACATCCCCATATCGACTATTCCACCTTTTTATAATATTTGCATAGGAATCTCCCATTAACACTTTCTTTTCTGTTTTGGTTTTTATTTTTTGAATGGGATATCGCTTTGTTGCCTAGACTGGAGTGCAGTGGTGCAATCATGGCTCACTGCAGTCTCAACCTCCTGGGCTTGATGGATCCTCTCACTTTTAGCCTTTCAGGAGCTGGGACCAATCACAGGCACACACCAACATGCCCAGCTAATATTTTAATTTTTTTGTAGAAACAAGGTCTCCCTATTTTGCCCATGCTGGTCTCAAATTCCTGGTCTCAAGGGATTCACCTGCCTTAGCCTCCCCAAGTGCTGGGATTATAGTTGTAAACCACCACACCTGGCTTAATCCCTTCTTAGATAATGTCTGTTAAGTGTTTTGAGATGGTCAGGGGGTAAAAATTATGATTGTTAAGTCAGAATGTAAAGATGAACAGTTTATATCACTTTATGTTGATGTCGTTCTAGAATCAACATGAATATGTGGAAAGCATCTGTTTTGTAATTTAGCAATAGCTGTTGTATTATAATTGGCTCATCTTTTTTAAAATTACAGAAATTTTTAAATGTTTTAGATGAGAAAGAATAAGATGTGAACTTTACAATGTGATCTTATATCTTTGAGTCAATAATATGAGACTCTTCTTAGCTAACAGTTACCACTTGGTCCCAATACAGCTAAGACTTGGGAAGAGGTATTTGGTGAGGATGGAGAGTTCTTTTATCAAGAATTCAGGAGACCTTTTTAAAAGTTAATCAGTTTAGTATTAGTTTCTTCCTCTGAGATATGATTTTCATGAACAGTAATTTAATTCTTCAAAGTACGAGAGAGAAAATGTCTGAATTTCCAAATGGCTCCTGCCAGTCCTCAGTAATGACGTTCTCCCAGAGTTTGCTCTATGAACAGCAAAGTCCTACAGCCACACCTTTGCAATGACCCTGCAGGTATTTTCCATTTAGTTCTATGTGTGACATCACTTCTCACTCTCTTTTCTCCATTCTCCACTCTCTCCTCATTAATATAAACTTAACCACCCCACAGGTTTTAGTCATTTGCTTTCTTCCTCTATAGATGGAGAGAAGATTCACCCGGACATAATAATATCTCACATTTATTGAACTCTTGTGATGTCTAGGGATTATTCTAAACAATTCACATACAGTAATTCATTCTTATAACAATCCTATGAAATAACTAACATTATCCCCACTTAGAGACGGAGAAACAGAGGAGAGCGGGGTTAAGCATGATTTCCAAGGTTATGTAACTAGTAAGTGGCAGGGCCAAGATTTAAAATGTAGTAGCCTAGGCTGCCAACACCCCACACTGTCATCTTACAATATCTTGTTTCTCACATTTTAAGTCTGCAAAGCCCAGCCGTTAGCCATCTTGATGAATGTGATATTTTTGAACACAAAGAAAGAGATCCCATGCCAGTTTCTGAGTTAGATATGAAATTTCATAAAAGTGCTCTAGCTTAATATTTCACATATTGTTTGGATTATTAAGATTTTTCAAGATGAAGAAGACTAGCTTGCTGGCTATTGGGTCTCTGGGTTAAATCCACTCAGTCATTATCAGTTTCTCCAAGGGCCTCCACTATCCAGGGCTGGGTGAGGAATTTCTTTGGACTCCTGCAATGTTATGTGCTGTGCTTACTCCAAATGAAACTAGCGCCTCAGTGGAAGAAGGTGAACCAAAAACAGATTTTTAAAGCTATTGATGTCTGTGTTTGGTTTCTTAGTGACTCAATGACATTTCCCTAGGGGGGCGGGAAACAATTGGAAAAATGAATATCTGGATGCAATAGAATTGCTGCTATTAATCATTTGTACATGTTAGAAGATTTGAGTCTGAGAGAATATGAAATATCTTTACAACTCATGGGACTGCCTAACTAGAAGCCACCTGGCTGTGTGGGCTTACTCCCCAGTACTGGAAAAATTCTGCTTCCCATTAACAAAGCTGGGAGCCGTTCCTTCAGAAGAGGAAGGAGATACAGACCTATGAAGTCAGGAGTGAGGCTTTCAGCCTATGAGTGGGGCTGACAGATACACTTCAGAGATCTCTTTATTGCTAGTGCAAGGGACAAATGAGCATTCAGGATGACATCGTTTCTAGCAGATAGATGGGCTCAACCTGGTCCCTATCGACTTCAGCTCATGCACATTCATCTCAAAGTCTGTCCCTCTAGTTAGAGGTTGCTGTGGATGATATATTTGATTTGTCTCATGGGCATGGGGTTTTGCTTTTGATTATTCTTGGCTACAGTCCTCAGAGCTGCTGCTTGCTGGAAGCTTGGCTGTGGGGCCTGTACAGAGAGACAGGGCTCCTTTTCATGTCAGAGCCATTACTGGTAGCTCAAGCCTTTCAACTCAGGACCCCAGCTCTTCCCACATCTGACTCCAAGGTGAGAAGGAAACAGTCCATTGGGTTGTGGACAGTTCTGGCAGACTGAATGACCCTAAACAGGGACTCCCAGGCCCCATGGTGGATGTGACTTGTCAGTTCACTTCAGCCTGGAAATAGGGCTACATTTATATTTGTGATTTTATAATTCTAATCTTTGTTCAGTACATATGTCAATCCTTTGCAGTAAAATTCCAAGGCCTTGCTTATGGAGTCATATTATTCTCTGTTTAAAAGGACACTATTACATTGTATTCCTTGGTTTTCCTTGTTTAAAAAAGTTAAATTTCTAACTGGGAATACTCATGTTCCATCCTTTTTTTCTTTCATTTACCTCCATGGGTTTCTCCCAAATAGGTTCATATGTGTAAATTTCATATCTCTTTTTCATTCTTCTTCTGAAAACTACTAAACTTGTTGTAGTGCTTTTTATTACAACTTTGGCCTGGCCCTTGACCCGGATGGTCTGGGACCCACCTTGTGATGACCTGTAACACGTGCTTCACGCAAAGTCCAGCTGTGATCTTTTGAAGCTCCCATTGCGTGGTATACAAGCTGTGATAATGAATAACTATAACTAGAGCTGCCCACACCATATCCCTCAGTGTCTCCTTTTTCTTTCTCTGTTGATTGGTTATTTTCTCCATGAAAAGCAGTGAATCACGCTGTTTTGGCTTTCAGGGATGGCAACTGGAATAAGAAAACCGTAGGCCTTTTTTCACATCTCTTAATGTCTTTATATTTTTAGATGTTACATGGCAGTAAGCAAATGTTTCCTAACAATTTTTTGGAGAAAGATGTAACCTAAACATGGAAGATAATACATTCAGGGGCATAAGCCAGATACTTTAGAAAAGTTTTGGTGGAAATTCACAAAATTTATACACTTGATTGCAGCACTGTGGGGTGGGAGATTGCTTTCCAGCAGGTACAGATCTTTTATCCTGGACTTGAACAGTGATTGATGGCAGCAACTTTAATGCAGTTCTGTACTTCAATTTAGAAAGAGATAAGCAGTGCAGGGCCCTGGGTTTCAGACTCTCTCCAAACTGCATTGGCTTTTGACATCCTTTTGTTTTGAGATTGCAAAAAGTGACTCTGACAGCATAAGTAAAAAATGCACCTGTCTTCAAAAGGAATTGTATGTATTAAAAGACAATAGACTTAGCTTTGTCCTCAGATAGCTGAGAAGTAGCCACTCTTACCAGCACCTCCGTTACACACATATGCACACATTCCTATTACCCATTTCTCTTCCCTACTCCTAAAACATACATTCTCTCTTGCATTTCTCCTTCCCTTCCCTTCTTTCTGATGCCCGAAATCTTTAACTGGGGCATGGGAAAACAATCTTGTTCCAGGCAGCATAGCACCTGGAGAAAGTAATAGCTTAGAATTTCAATACAAAATATTGATAATTAGGAAAGTTTTACTCTAAATGCTCACTTCCTACGACAGATAAAAGAGTTGATGTAATTTTTAACACAGTCATAACTCCAGAAAAGAAAATAATTTCATATTGACAGGGGTAATCTCTTCAGGAAAACATACTTTTTCACATCTCTAATGAGATGGTGCTTTTATTGAGTCTTCATGTAAATTGAGGAACTTGGAGGTTGCTGCTGTGCAAGGAATGTCTTAGAGGTTCATAGGAGTCAAATTTTCAGTGCATTTAATTGACATTTATGATTTGGTCCTCCCAACAGGTTTTATTATTCATATTTTACAGATGAGGAAATTGAGACTCAGTATATTTTAATATATGTAAGTAACTCATGTAAGTTCTCACAGTTAGTAAGCGATAAACCTAAAATTCAAAATCTAGGCCTCTCTGAATCCAAAGAATCTTCTCTCACCAAATAAAATTGTCTGTAAAATTAAGGAAGAAAACCCAATGGATATTGTCTTGGGCTTCTCCCTATATAGTGTACTGATTGTTTCTGATACCTTTGCATAGTACAGATGAAGCTCATTCATTAGTGCCAAGGTTCCATATTCATATTTATAACAGAGACCCAAAGACATATATAATAATGAATATTGTAGAAAAACTCAATGCTGCCACTTTAAGTGGGGATGAAGAGGTCACATGTTTTGCTTAGAAAAATGATTGAAATGAGTAAGAAGAATATAGTTAGCCTTTTTGTAGAGAGCTTAGAGCTACTCTTGAAGTTATTCCATTATAGAATCAAGTTGTTAATATGTATTCAAAATGAGAGAATTGCAAAGTACACCTCCATTATAGCACATATCTTTCTCCTTTCTTACTCCGCTCTAGCAATAAAACTCCAATCTGTTCCCTCAGTCATCCAGGGAAGGGTTTCAATCTATTTGGGAAAAAAGCTAAAAAGTAGAGATCTAGGGGTTATAAAATATTAAATAAGTAAATGTACGCATCCAACTCCCCATTTCTGTGTGCTCTGTACCTGAGGTTAACACCACAAATAGAAAACTACAATATCCTTGTTATAAATGCAACAATTATTTAATAAGTCATACAGGTTTTAAAAAAAGAGAGATGGAGGCAGAGAGATACTAATTTTGGGTTTTCATGTTTTCTCTTGCTTCGTTATTCCTTATG
Source organism: Cheracebus regulus (assembly GCA_963574635.1). Lineage (NCBI taxonomy): Eukaryota > Metazoa > Chordata > Mammalia > Primates > Pitheciidae > Cheracebus > Cheracebus regulus. The sequence goes on from CAUYQU010100196.1 coordinate 30,984, forward strand.
TTCTTCTGAGGCTCTGTCGAAACAATGTTTTGGTCTTTGCTCTAGATTTTTTGGTGGATCCTAAATGTTTGTAAGATAGAAATTTGGTAACAAATATTCCTTTAAACTAACAGTTTAGGTGTCTTCAGTTTTAAAATATACTTTGATTATTTCTGCTGCTTTTCATGCTCCAGTGTGGAGCCACTGAACTTATCAGAGAGAAATAGACTTTGAGGTATTCTATTAAGCAATGGTATGAATTTCAGATGAACATCATAAATAAGATGGCTAAATTATAGTGGGAGAGTTGTTCTGTATGAATTGTAATTTTTTTTTCTTCAAGGCAGAGTCTTGTTCTGTCACCCAGGCTGGAGTGCAATGGTGTGATCTCAGCTCACTGCAACTTCTGCCTCCTGGCTTCAAGCAATTTTCCTCCCTCAGCCTCCCAAGTAGCTGGGACTACAGGCATGTACCACCACACCCAGCGAATTTTTGTATTTTTGCTAGAGACAGGGTTTCGCCATGTTGGCCAGGCTGTTCTCGAACTCCTGACCTCAGGTGATCCAACCACCTCAGCCTCCCAAAGTGCTAGGATTATAGGTATGACCCACAGTGTCCAGCCATGAGTTGTACAGTTTTTAAGAAACTAGAACTTATGTCAAAATATTGTCTTAAATTTATTTGAATGTAGATAAAGGATTATGCATACTGCATATCACTTAGATATAGATGAACTGAATGAGGACATTTTCAATAAAATCAATGATTTTTATGCCTTATGATAAGATTTTAATAAAATGCCAAAATGGGTTAATGGCCAAATAAGTGTATTTTCCCTTTTTGCATCCTTGGTGTTTAAAATATTTAAAAGGGTGTACATGTGTGGCTAGTTAATAGGAAATAATGAGCTCTTTTACCGAAAGGTCAGATATCAGAAATGTACTTGAAAGTAACGCATTTCACAATGGAAGAAGAAATCTCTTGTTAATCTACTTTAAATAAATTTTATGAAATAGTTTTAAAGAATAACAAAATAAAATACCAAGTAAATTTGTGTGCTTTGGTATTTTACTAGTCTTCTAGGTGTTTTCAGATCTCACTAGACCCAAGTCCCCAAACTCCAAAAGAGAAAAACCAACCTATTCAGCGTTTATCTTACAGTTTCTATTATCTCGTGTCTTACTTCAAGTTGATTTGAATGTGATTAGGTTTATATAGTCAATCAAGTGTGTTCACGAACAAACAATAGCAATAAAAACATAATACCCTCAACAGGGGAAATGTGAAAGCCTCATACGGTCTGCAAAGGTCTGATTACATAAAAAATAATATGTCTGGTTCTGGGTACCACATGTTAAGAAAAGTAACCAAATTAAGGGGACTAAAAAGGAGAGTTACTTGGGAGATTCAACCTTCTACATAATATGAGGAAATATATAATATGAAGAAAGGGCTGAAAGAAATTAGGAAAATGTAGGCTTCTGCCACACTCCATAAGTTAATATTGAATTTTGAACTACAACGTGCAGTTGCCTAAATAAAATAATTGACAATAAAGATGAGGAATCATTTATAATGTATAAAAATCTTCAATTAAACTTGGTTTTCCTTTAAAAATAATACTAGTAGGAAACTTCTGGAATGGCAGAATGAGGGCCTGTATAATTTGCCCTGCCATAAAAGCCATGAAAACACTGGCACACTAAGCCATGAAAACACTCATAACTTTTTAGACTTCTAGAAATTAGCAAAGTCTTGTAACAGTCTGAAAAGTGCTTATTCAGGAAAAACTGCTGAACCTCATTAAGAATTATCGAGTTTGTGGTACTTCAGCTTGATCTGCTATTGTCACTCTTTCTCCAGCTCTGCAGTAGCCTGGAAAATCACCAGCCTCACAATCATACTAGCTATGAAAAACAGCAGCCATGCGGCCAGTGGATGGGGCAGATGGGGTTTGTAACTCCACAGAATGTTCTGTCTGCAGAGCACTGTCACTGTTTGACCTATCTCACAGCCTCTGGAAAAGCCCACTCTAAAGGAGCAGTCATTATTTGATCTGATTCCCAACACATGTTGAAGGAAAAGCCCTAACCCCAGTGAATTTTTCAAAAATAATTAGTGGTAATTGTTTAACATTGGAGACAAACAAGAGCCTGGACAGAAACTTAAAAGGTGATAAGGGAAATGAGATGTCCCTGGGGCTTTTTGAGAGCACTAAGATATTCCTTGGGATCTAGATGGCTGCACTTACATGCAAGCTTCTATGTATGACCAGGAAAGACCTTAGAGGGCTGAGCTGTAAACTGGCTGCCTGAACATGGAAAGCATTACCCAACACACACACACACACACACACACACACACACACACACACACACACACACACACACACACACACAGAGCCTGAGGACAACAGTTGAAAGATTTAATTTTTTGAGGTATATAAGAAATCTTTGACCAAGCATAAGCTGATTAAGGTAACTAAAAAGAGCTGTAGTTACACACTATGAAGAATATGGACTTTATAGGATTAGCTCAGAAAATTTACAAAACAAACAAACAACAAATACAGATAAATGATAGCAATCACACACGCACATGCGCACGTGCACAAACACACACACACACACACAACTTGGTTGGAGAAGTTGATCTGATTTCCAGAGTTGCCACGTTACATTTTTTAAAATGTCCAGTTTTCAACAAAAAATTATAAGACACATAAAAAAGCAAGAAAGAATTATCCAGACACAGGAAAATAGGAGTCAATGGAAACTGTCCCTGAGGGATCCCAAATCTTAGAGTTATTAGACAAAGATTTTAAGTCGGCTTTTACACATGTATTCAAAGAACTAATAGAAAACATATTGAAATAATTCAAGGCAAGAATGACAACAATATCTCACTAAATAGAGAATATCAATGAAGGGGTACAATTATAAAGAACAAAATAGAAATTCTGATATTGAAAAGTACTATAGCTGAAATGAAAAATGCACCAGAGAGGCCCAAGAGCAGATTTTAGCTGACAGAAGAAGAAAAATAGTAAACTTTAATGTAGATCAATTGAGATTATCCATTGTCAGAAACAGAAAGGAAAAATAAACAGAGCTTCAGAGACCTGTGGGACCATCAAGTATACTAATGCATATGTGTAATAGGAATGTGAGAATAGAGGAAAGAAAGATGCAGAATAATTACCTGAAAAAATTATGGACCCAAACTGCCCAAATTTGATTTAAAAAATATTAATATACATATCTAAGCTCAATAAATTCCTAGTAGAATAAATTCAAGGAGATCCATGCCTATACATTATTACAGTCAAATTTTCAACAGACAAAGACAAAGAGAGAATCTTAAAAGCAACAAGGGAAAAATGATATATCATCTGTAAAGAATCTTCATTAAGATTAATAACTAGCTTCTCATCAGAAACTCTGTAGACCAGAAGGCAGTGAGATGACATATCTATTTTTTTCTCCTCAAATTCCTTTTTACCAGGGCTGATGTATCTTAGATACATCCCTGCTGAAAGAAAAATACTGTAATTGAAGAATTTCGCATCCAGAAAAATGATATGTAAGAAATGAAGGAAAAATTAAAAACTACCAGACAAATAGAAACTGAGAGAATTGGCCTCTATCAAGACTGCCTTACAAAATGTATTAAAAGGAATCCCTTCATACAGACATGAAAGGACAATAGGGAGTGTTTGACTCCACATGAATAAAGAGCACTAGTAAAGGAAATAGCATAAGTAAATATAAAAGGCAGAATAGAAGTATTTTTAAATAGGAGGTATCCATATAAGAAACGAAAAAGTAAAACAACTTCTGTTTGCAGACAGCATCATCATATATATAGAAAATCTTCAGCAATTCAATAAAAAATATAAATAAATGAGTTTATCAAGGTTTCAAGATGCAAGATCAATTTATAAAACTCTTATATTTCTATATACTAACAAAAAATTAAAAATGAAATTAAGAAAACAATTTCATTAACAATAGCATGAAATATTAATGTATAAATTTTAAAAGTGTCATATTTGTACAATGAAAAATATAAAATATTACTGAAATTTTGAAGGACTGAAATAAGTGAAAAGCCCATATTTATTTATGAATTGGAGGAATTAATATTGTTAAGATGACAAGATGGCAGTATTCCCCAAACTGAGCTACAGATTCACTGCAAGCCGTATAAAAAAATTTTATCTGGAATTTTTGCTGAAATTCACAAGCTGATCTTAAAATTTATATGGAAATGTAATGGACCTAGAATAGGTAAACAATCTTTAAAAAGAGGAACAAACTTTGACACTCATATTTCGTGATTTCAAAACTCATTATAAAAGCTACAATAATCAAAACAGTGTGGTATTGGCACAAGGACAGGTGTATAGTTCAACAGAATAGAATTGACAGCCAAGAAATAAACCCATATATTTATGAAGAATTGTTCCTTGTTAGAGGTACCAATATAACTTAATAGAGAAAGAATAGTACTTCCAACAAATGGTTCAGGGATAACTGAATGCAAAAGAATGAAGTTGGACCTGTACCTCACATTATCTATAAAATTTAACTCAAAATAGATCTTAGACCTAAAAATAAGAGCTACAATGATAAACTCTTAGAATAAAACCTAAGAATGTTTGTGACTTTGGGTTAGGCAGTTGTTTTTATAGATGTAACACAAAAAGTATAAGTGACCAAAGAAAAAATTGGTAAATTGAACTTTGTGAAAACTACAAACTTTTGTATGCATTAAAGGACATTATCAAAGGAAGTAAAATGAAAACTCACTGAAGGGAAGAAAATACATTCAAATCAAATATATGAGATGGATTTGTAGCTAGAATTTTTAAAGAACTCTCATACTCATAATAAAAAGATGAATATCCTAATTAAAAATGGACAAGGGATTTGAATAGGTCTTTATCCACAGAAGATGTACAATAAACAATAAGTACATAAAAAGATGTTCATATTGATTAGTCATTAGGGAAATGCAAATAAAAGCCACAATGTGATCCACAATGTGATACCCCTTGCACCCACTAGAATAGCTATAATTAAAGATAGACAATAGTGGCCAGGCACAGTGGCTCACACCTGTAATCCCAGCACTTTGGGAGGCCAAGGTGGGTGGATTGCCTGAGCTCAGGAGTTTGAGACCAGCCTGGGCAACACAGTGAAACCCTGTCTCTACAAAAATACAAAAAATTAGCCAGGTGTGGCAGCTTGCGTCTGTAGCCCCAGCTACTCAGGAGGCTGAGGCAGGAGAATCGCAAGAACCCAAGAGGCAGAGGTTGCAATGAGCCGAGATCGCACCACTGCACTCCAGCCTGGGCAACAGAGGGAGACTCCGCCCCCCCCCCAAAAAAAATAGACAATAACAAACATTAGCAAGGATGTGGTAAATTGAGACTCTCAACTAATATTGATAGGAATTTAAAATAGTGTAGCTATTTTGGAAAACAATTTGGCAGTTCCTAAAAATGTAAAACATGGAGTTACCAGAAGACCAAGCAAATCTGCTTCCAGATATATACCCAATAAAAAGAAAAAGTATGTCTACATAAAATCTGTGCATAGAAGTTTCTAGAAGAATTATTCATAATAGTTCAAAATAAAAACAACCCGAATATTCATAAATGAATGTATAGATAAAAAATTAGCATATCCTTATAATGGAATATTATTCAGTACAAAAAGAAATGCATACTCAAACATGCTATAGCTTGGATGAAACTTGAAAACATTATACTAAGTGAAAGAAACCAGTCATAAAAGACCACATATTGTATGATACCATTGTAATGAAATGTCCAGCATAAGCAAATCTAGAGACACAGAAAGATTAAGTTGCCTAGGGCTGGTGATGAATGGGCATGGAGTGAGAAGTGACTGCTAATGGGCATGGGGTTTCTTTTTGGTGACGAAAATATTCTAAAATTAGACACTGATGATGGTTGTACAACTCTGCAAATATACTCAAAACATTAACTTGTACACTTAAATGGCTGAATTTCATGATAAGTTAATTATATTCTTTAATAAAGCTATTTTTAAAAAGCTGTATGTAGCTTTAAAGAATAAGTAAAAATGTTAGGTCTTATACATGTTTATATTAGTTTATAAAAGTAGGAGCACTACACATAGGTTTATTAATTATTTGTATGATTCTTGTTATTAATGTGTTTAACCAGTAACCTCTATCATTTTAGGTAGCATATACTCAGAGTGTCAATGTTCTTTTCCTTGGAAATACATCGCTTATGAAATATTCTTTTTCATGAGCTCTGGGAAATGGAATAATGTAATTTTATTGAAATTTCAAGATCTTTTCAGGTTAACTTAAAACCAATTTAAAAATAATTCATTAACAATATGAAAAATAAGAAGAGAAAATTGTTTTTTAGGTGTGTCTATCAGATATTTACTTTCACTCATGACTTCTAATCACAGTGGTACTAAAGCATGATTTTATTGTGCTCCTGTCCCACTCAGAAACCTCTGGAGGCTCCTCTCCTCCCACCTCCTTAGCTGAGCCTTCATGATATCCTACACTCTATCTCCAATCCACAGTCAAGCCTTATCTGCTGTTCTTTCATAAACCCTGCATATCATCCAAATTATTTGGTCCCTGAACTCACCTGGTGTTAATTAAATCATTTATTCAGTTAGTCATTCAGTTAAAATATTTGTTCAAAATCTATTAATCATACTGTAAATTCAAGGTACTGATACATGGGGAAAGGAAAAATCAGAAGACCTCAGGGTGGAGTAAAAATTAATGCTATTAATCAACTCTTGCTTGTGCAGAAGGAAGGTCCAACACCAGCCCTGACCACCAGCTTTGATTACACCTCTTAAATGGATGGATGCACACATCCCACAGCACGTGGGCACATCCTGAAGGAAGACAGTGGCATTGCATTGCAGTGATTCTCATAAGCCAGACAGAGACCTGAAAATCATCATTCCTGTTACTACAGTGATAAACACAATAAATGCACAGTTAAATTCCCCCTATTGGTAAATTAAAGAGAACAATAACCTATGCAGATACCTGGGACTTTCTAAAGCTCCCTTGAGTTGTCTGCAGAGCTTTATGTATGCACACAGTCATGTAGTAAAAGAGGAAGTATTAGCAGTTGGTTTTATATTAACTGTGATTTTTATTTCCTCTGGTTTTTAGGAAAGTGATTTCGATTTTTAAAAGTGGTTGTTTTGGGTGGTTTTACCTTTTGGGAACTTAAGTTGGAAGGAGATAGAGTATATGCAATAGCTGTGACATCTTCTGTGAAAACTGGAAATACCATCTCTGCTCAGTGTGCCTTCACACTGCAGAATTCTGCAGACTTCCTTGAGCTCGGCTGCCCATTGCATGTTCTGCAAAATAAGTTCATTCAGAATCAAAGTCTGGGTCCAAGAGTTAAACAGAGTCTATCCTCCAGACCAGCATATTATACTAGCCACTGGCCACTGGCCTCTTCATGTTTGTAAAATGCAATTGCTAGCAGTGACCCTGAAGACCACAACTCCAAAAAGTGTGCTTTAAAAAAATATATTTCTTTTGAAAAACAAAAACAGGCTATTTTTAGCACAGTTTTAGGTTCAGAGCTAAATTGAGCAGAAAGTACGGAGTTCCCATATGCCCTCTGTATTCCCACTCCCTGCCCCCCACACACACTCAGACTACCCCACTATCCGCCTCCTGTACCAGAGTGGTAAATTTCTTACAATCAGTTACTAATCTACAGTGACACATCATTATCATCCAAGTCCATAGTTTACATTTGAGTTCAATCTTCTAATATTTATTTTAAAGTAATCCAAATCATTTATTTTATTTAAATAAAATTGCACTTTTATTTTAAAAGAGTCTTAAGTTTTATTCACATTGGAGTTGAATTCATTTATGAGTGCCATTTGTATATATTTGTTTCTCACTTACTTTGAATCTGGCGGGTTTTATAACAATCAGAAATACAAAATACCTTGTAAGCTAGGTCTCATCATCTGGTCTTCACAAACTCATGCATTGTGGATCCCTGATTTTAGACACACACACACACACACACACACACACACACACACACACACACACACACACACATTTTTAGCAGATGTGTGCCTTTCTTATTTCATTGCTTACGTGGTGTTTGGCTTCTGTTAATGTGTCCCCATGTTGTGGTCTCCCAAAGGAGTATGGGTTAATCATTAACAGTCAAAGTTTAGTACTGGCCATGAATTGGTGTCACATGAATGCCTGCCTAGAAACTCATAAAAATAAATTTCTATACACATCTGAGAGAGAATCCCTTGTATTAGTTAGGGTTCTGTAGGGAAACAGAACCACGTATATACATACATATAAATAGATTTATTATGATGAACTGGCTCACATGACAGAGGCTGTACAGTTCCATAGATCTGCTGATCTGATTTTGCAGATCTACTGTCTGCAAGCTGGAGGTCCGAGAAAGGTCCACAGATGGTATAGATTCCAGTCTGTGTCTGAGGCCTGAGAACCAGAAGTGCCAACAGGAGGAAAAGATCACTGTGCAGCTCAAGCTGTCAGGCAGAAGGGACAAATTCTCCCTTCCTCCATCTTTGCTTCTGGTCCGGGCCTCAAAGGATTGGATGATACCCAACTCCATTGGTTAGGGCAATCTTTACTCAGTCTATCAATTCAAATGGTAATCTCTCTGGAAACAGCCTCACGGACACACCCAAAATGATGTTTAGCTAAATATCTGGGAATCCTGTGATCCAGTTAATGCATCATATTAACCATGACACCCCTGTATAGCTAGAAAGAACACTACAGATCTGTTTTTATAGGTTAGCTCTTATAGATAGAACTTACTATTTGAACTTCACCTCCTCAATCTTGTAGGTTTAAGTTTGGGCTTATCATTCATTTCACTGGCAAACCAATGGGAACTTGTTTTATTTTCTTACCTTGGGATCCCCTTGATTTACAACCTTTCATCCCCAGAGTCATTAAAACAGAAAAACAACAACAACAACAACAACAGCAAAGAAGCTTTAGTATATCAGCAGAACATACCCTTGAGTGATTTATTTGTTTAAATCTGGTTTTCCAGAAGAAAAGGTTGTGCTCCTTACTTGTACTTGAGAAGACAATAAGAAACTGCACCTTTGTTTCCTTATCCGCAAATTGAGGGAAATAATATTAACTGCACAGGCTTAGAAAGGTTAAGAGAGATCACATGCTTGAAAATGACTTTACAGTGGCAGAGAAATGTTAGCGTTATCACGGCAAGTTGATGTGGAGCTGTCATCGTTTCTCATCAGTCTTCAAGTAGGAACCAGCAGCGCACATTTGGGAAACTGCTCTCTGGGAGCAGGAATGAAGGCTGCGTACTACACAGTCCAGGGCAAACTAACAATCCATCACAGAGAATACACTGTACCCATAACATGACACCAGGAAGAAGGAGATCTTGACTCTTTTAAGACTTATGAATTTCCAAAGTGCTCTCACTTTGTGTTATCTCATTTTTATTTTGATCATAAAAACAATCCTCTGAAATAGTCCAGGCACAGATTATTGGCCCCATTTCATAACTGAGAAACCTCTGGGGAGTCAAAAGTTTTCCTCAAGGTCCTGGAACCAGTAAGTTTTTGGGCTGGAATGGAAATTGAGTCTTTAGATTCTGTGCAGAACTCTGTCGCTGTTGTGTTGCTCTCCTGCTGATAAGGCAGACCGCGATGGAAGACGCTAAATGGTGCTTATACTTCACCTCTTGTTTGTGGTGGGTGATTAAAGCTACAGGGGACCACATCCAAAATCATTAATATTGAACTCTAAAACAGCACATAAATCTCAGGACATGCAATCTTCTTTGGAACATAGGGAATTGTACACATTTTTATGATGATGGAATGTACTATTAAAGCGGAGCCTTGGACATCTGAGTGTAACAACATAAAGGCGAAGAGCTTAATTGGTTAATTAGATGAGAGGCAATCATAAGCCAGACTTGCAGGCATAATGAAAGGAAAAACTGAGGTGTACAGTTGACATTACCTTCTCTCAGGACCACAGTTCCCAGTTATTATTCAACTTTCAAAGGGCAATTTGTAACTCTATGTCGCCAATCTGAAAGCCTTTTGCCTCAATTTGAGCAAAGAATCAATTAAACTGTTCACTTTTAATAGCCAGAGATGGGAAAAATGACTAAGCTAAAAAGGTATTTTTTTTTTTGGTCTTTATTAGAAATGTTAAACAGGGAAGTCTATACAAAAAAAAGAATGCTTTATTTGGATGTAATTTATATAACTACATTATCTATTTTTAAAGTTAACACCCACTACTACTATCTTTTTTAAAGTATCTCCAATCTAGCTTCCATCAGAAACAGCTCACAAAACTGCCTGTCTTTGTGGCATATTTAACGGGTCATTTTAGATACCAGAATATATGATGGCTTCTCCCGAACATTGCTTCTCAACACATGACCCTAAGAGCAGCAGCAGCAGCATCTTAGAAATGCAGTTTCTCATGTCCCACCCCAGACTGACTGAATCAGAAACTCTGGGGCTGGGGTCCAGCAATCTGGATATTAACAAGCCCCTCCCCAGGTGATTCTGCTGCTGCTGGACTTTGAGAACCACTTCTCCAGAAGAGGCAGGCATTGACTTAGAGGTGGGGTGGAGTTTTTCCAATGCAGGACCTAAAGCCCCTTTAAATTCCCTACAGACCAAAGAGGGAGGGCCAATCTAGAGCCTGGACTCTTCTCGGGGTAACCGAGTAGAGTCACATTCATCCAGGCCGAGTCTAGTATCTGGGACATTCTGGTTTGCTCAGGCCTCCAGGGGGCTAAGTTGGGATGGCCAAGTCAGATTACTCACAGTAATTCTTATACATGCCCTATACTTGGTAAGTAAATGTACCCTTTGCACCAAGGCTTGCTGATGCATTTTTTCCTTAATAAGACCTGCCTTACTTGTAAGATGTTATATTTCATTGACGTTTGATCTTAGAACATGAGAAAGCACGTGAACATATAGAAAAACTGAATCTTAGGGTCAGAAAGGTTCTTAAAAGCAACCTAGTCCAGCCCTTTGTCAGGCAGTATAATGGTTGACAACATTCTGAATAATAACAACAATGAAAGCAACAACAAAAATAGATACTTTCAAAGCATGATATCTTATCATAACGTCATTTCATATATTCTGATGTGAGTTTCAAATAATGTATGCATTAGGGAAGGTAAACAGCCATAGTGATGTCACCCCTACCTCCATCACCACCACTACCATCATCACCATCACCAACACCATCACCATCACCATCATCATCAATCATCGTAACACTGAAGCTCAGAGGCCTTGGTGACTTGTCCAGAGTCCCAAAGTTAAAAAGGAAAATTGACACTGAAATTCACATTTTCCCATCCTTTTTGTATAACACCTTCAGAGGATTAAGGAATTAGATTAAATTGGATGAATTGTATGAATATTATGTTCTATTTCTAAAAAATCTTCCAAGCCCATGAGGGTGGCTATATATTTTCAATACCTTTCAATCTGGAAGAAACCCGGGGCTTACTGTCTAGGCCTCCTTGCCACTCGGCCCTTGGCAGCCACATCCTTGCCAAGGCACACAGCAGAGCTATCTCATGCTTTTAAGAAGTTGATAATAATAAAAATATCTTTGGAATTTTTTCTCAAATTAGAAATGAGGGTTCTCATGGAGTTAAATCCTTTACCCTGGGCATATAGAAATGAATGATTTGAATTATCTCCAGTAGAGATAGTAATTATACACCACCTGCAAATCCTCTCCCAGTCTCTTGTACTAGTGACCTACACCTAGGAAATGGTCAGGGGAGCTCACAGTCATGGAGCCAATTGTGATCCAAGTACATCCATGCTTAGTCCATCTTCCATCTCTAAAAGATTGACGGAGAATTGGAGAGGATAAGATCCTAAGATTGGAAGATTTCAGAGGTAAGAGTGAGTTAGTTGATCTCAGAAAGTGGTTAACTTTCAGGGAATTTAAAAATATGTCATATTTGGAGTGTTACATTTATTAATATGATTGTTTAACCTCTTTGGCTTTTCCTGGTACCTACTCCAGGGCACCATGACCCCAGTTTAAAACTTCATCCTACTATCCTGCCAGGTTCATCTGGGTAGAGTTGTTATTTAAAGCTACTCCAGTACCTACATGCTGTAAATTAAGGTAAATTGCACGTGGTAACTCTTACCACCACCGATACCACCTAAACAACTTGCCCATGGACAGGCAATACATGAAATGAAGGAGTTGAGAATCCCGTATCACCCATTTGTGAGTTCCCTTAGGGAAGCATAGAGTGTGTATTTTCTGGAAGTACAATTTATTATGTTGTTTGAAAATGTTACTCTGAGCAACAGATGTTATTTTTGGAGCATGAGCAACTTTATTTTAGTTAAAAAAAAAAGTCTTGGCAGAAGTTAAAAGATTGTTGGCTCAAAGAAGTGTTTGGTACATGAGTTCCAATCTAGTTTCCTTAGTTGTACCACGACAGTTTACATGCAGAGGCAGAAATTCGTAATTTGCTGTCTTTGAGTGGTCGCCACTCAAAGACATGCTACTATGACTAATGCAGCCAGAGCTCAGCAGGAGTCCTTCCCCTAACCTTCAGTTTTAAAGTGCCACATGGACAAGGAAAATGACTGAGAATCTGATCGTGTCCTCAGAATCAATTTGGGTTTTGGTACATTTCGTTCCTACTCTTCATTTAGCTCTGAGTCTGCTCTAGAGGAGCTGTTCGAGGCCTCAAAGAGAGAGCACTACCTTTAGTGCCAAGAAAATTATTGACAGTTTGCTCTTACATTAAAATTTCCAGAGTGGCACCCTGGCTTAATGAAGAGAGCACTCTGCTGGAAAACTTCAATAACACCCTTTTGGATTCCCTCCAGGTGCAAAAGTTCAAGTTTCCAAAGAAAATTTTGTTTAAATTCTATCTTATTCTCATACACCTTTGACTGTTTTGTGCTCGTTAATGCCTTTTGCGGGTGGGAAATTACTGAGGGAGAGAGAAAGAAGGAAAATCAAATGTGACTGCCTAGTGGACCAGGGGTAATCCAAGCCCAGGAAACTAAACAGTGGTTCTGTTGGCCCCCTAAGACAAAGTTTACAACTCAGGGTATAGAAACTCATAGAAAATTCTGCTGTTGACTATATCAAAGAGGCCCAATGGGTGGGTGGGAACACAGAGCCTGGAGAAACTTGCTAGTGGTGATATAGGACATCTAATAGGTAGCTGCACTGAGGCATCAGATGATCAATCCTTTTTGGATCGATATTCTAGCCCAAAGTTGGGGGTGCAAGCTTTGTTCATGTCTCTTGGAAGAGGGAATTAATGAGCTTCACAGGCTGTCAGGATCTCAAAAGACAGTAGTAGGTTCAGAGAAGGCTCATGTGGTAAATTGGACATTAGCTTTATGGATGTCCCAAATACTTTGATTCTTTAGAGGAACATCAAAGTTTGATGAATAGGCAATGAGTTCTGAGCTTACTTCAAAAACTCTAGAAAAGAGGGTGGATGAATTCAGGCCCCACAAAAGGTAATGGAGCCCCTATGTGAAATTTGCTCCAATCAGGACTGGCTCAGAGATTGGTGAGGCTTCTGGATCAGACTTAATTAACTGTACCCTGTGCTGGTCAATTACCTGAGTAACCTCATCCATTCTTGTTTTTTCCCTGCTTTGCTCTGTTTTAAATAGAACTGCATTTCTTTTTCTCTCTTCTCCTCTTCATTCCTAGCACATTTGGCCAATGTGAGGTAGTAGCAGAAGACTGAAAGATGGGAAGGGGAAAACCACAATCTCTCTCTCTTTCTCTCTCTCTCTCTCCCTCTTTCTCTTTCTCTCTCTCTCCCTTCCTGTAGTGTCTCCTGTGATGTTTCCATTCCTGTGGAGTAATTGCGTCCCATCTGGAGTTCTAATTACCTTAAGAAAGCTCCTCCTTCAATGATCCTCCCTCCCACTAGGCAGTCTTCACTGACTCCAGCTTCTTCTGCAAGGCTCCAGATGCTGGGCTCTGGTTACCCATTTTCACCTGCTGTTTCATCGCCTCTGGTTGTGGTTACAATTTTCTGCTGTTGCCTTCCATCTCCTAACTGGCTTTCATCATTTTGGATCATAATTTCCCTCAATTAAATGCCATCAGTTTGAAAGACCTAGAGTGGTTTCTGTTTTTCTGGCTAGACTCTATGATACACTCCCACTGAGCAGATCTGGAATTGCAGCAGAGACCATCTGTCTATTAAATTACTTTCTTCCCTCTATTCCACATGTATGTCTCATCCCTTACTGGAAACACCTCCCCTATGTAACCCAATTCTTCACATCCATATTGAACCTTAGTTCTTTTGGGTTATTATTCCTTTGCTTTCAAATCTGTATATTCATTTTAAAATTAACAAGGGCAATGTTTGAAATATGATCCAAGAAAAATGACTCTATGAGTCACAAAATGATGTTATCAATTTTAATTGACATCTCTTCTTCCCTGATGCCTGAGTCATCCAATTTTTCTAGTACATTATTTCTTTCTCTTTTTTCAATATCAGGCCACCTGGCAGGGATAATGTCTGCTTGGCTTTTGTGTAGTGCTTCTGGCATTGTTGGCTCACTGCAAAAGAAAATGCTACAATCTCCACCTACATTCTGTGATGTTTCAACAAAAGGTAGAAACTAGGGATCCTCATTAACATAACTAGGGGCTCAAGGGCAAATAATACTCATATTGCTTCAGTAAAGTTCATAGGAATTCTTAGCAAAAATCAAGGCTTAACATGAACATCTCCATAAAAGCTATTGCTAATAGGAAGAATGGAAACTTTGCAATATAAATGTATGTTATAGGACACTAAGGTATAGCGCAATATTGTAAGGAGGTCTAGGTTCCATTTTTCACAGTGGCAGGAATTAGCTGTGTGATGATAGGCAAGATTTATCTTTCTGAGACAGTTTTCACATTTGCAAAATAAGAGAGTTGGACTAGGTCATCTTTAAGAGCCCAGAAACATAAAGCTGAAACCACACCATAAATTTTGTTGTGTCTTTAAAAAGTTCTTCATGCTTTATTTTCCTTTCTTGAGAACAAAAGAGCTCTTCATGTATATAGAAGAAAACCTTCTCTGCGGCCTTTTCTTACTTCAATACTCCCATCCATAGTATTACCTTTATGTTTTGACCAATGGATGTATGATACTTATGTATAATGGGATATGTATGATAATTAGGGATCTGAATTATTCCTTCATTATAAAGCAGTGCTGTAGAACCTGCCTCTAAGAATGAGAGAAAAGTCTAATGGGTTCTTAATTATGGATTTTAAGTCTGTATAATTAATATTTATGTGCCCAAGCTTTCCCCAACCCTCTTAGCTAGAGAATTTATCTGATATATTGGAAGATTTGATCTCCTGATTTCTTTTTTTATTCTGATTGACCCATGCCATAGTTTCTCTTGGTGGCAGTCCTTGGCCAGGGCTGTGCCTGGGGCTTGGTTCACTCCGTGCATAACCAGAGTAGCCTGCCATTTCAGCAATGAGACTTGGGTCCTTCTGCCCTCAAACACTCCTCTTCCCATTGCCCTGCTCTTGTTCTGTGTAAGTATCCTAAAATTCATGAGAGATTCATTTTGATTAACTAGTAGTCTCATTTTTCAAATATTTCTTTAGACAACCCTTCCTCAGAGAAGCTTTTCATTCCTACCACTAGTCTAAGTTAGAACATATTTCTACAATGCTCTTGAACCTCCTTACCAAAGGGTACAGATATTGAAGGTATTGGGGTTAAATTCTGCCTCTGCTTTGTAGTAACTGTATGAAAATTATTTAACCTTCACAAGACCTACTTTTTAAATCTGTGAAATAGGAATAACAGTATAGACTTTGTATGTTTTTGAGAGGAGGATTTTTAATGCAAAATAATTAGAATAGTGCTTGGAACGTGATAAATGGTCAACAATATTGTTTGTTATTTTTGTGATTGTTATTGGCAGTATTGATTCCTTAATGAAATATCCTTACCACCAGATGGTAAGCTGCATGAGGGCAGAGACCGTAGGTCTTGTGTATGGTTCAAGCCCAGGCTCCTAACACAGATTGATTCAGAATAGTTGCTTGATAAATAATCTATCAAATCAATGAATGAGTCTCCAAAACTGCTTTAATTAATTTGTTTGTTTATTCATTTATTTTTGAGATGGAGTCTCACTCTGTCACCAGCCCAGAGTGTAGTAGCACGGTCTCTGCTCACTGCAACCTTCTGGGTTCAAGTGATTCTCCTGCTTCAGGCTCCTGAGTAACTGGGGCTATAGGCATGCACCACCATGCCCCACTAGTTTTCATATTTTTAGTAGGGACAGGATTTCAGCATTTTGGCCAAGCTGGTCTGGAACTCCTGAACTCGTGATCCACCTGCCTCAAAATTGCTTTCTAAAATGCATTTGCTTCCAGGAGAATGAATTGAGCACATCAGCTATTCATGGGGAGTGAAGGGGATCTGGCTGGTTCCTGAACAGGCAAAATGTAAATGGGAAGAAGGAGGAAGGGAGGTTCAGAGTGTATGGTGAACAGATCTGTGCACTGTACAAGGGGCTTTCAGGAGCTAGCTTATTATTCCTGATGCAGGAGAGAACCAAAAGAGAAAATGAGCATTCTCCAAAGAATACACTTGTGTTGACTGATGTTTTCCTTGAGATGGTCCATACATAGAGATTTTACCGTATGACACAGTGGCATACTTTATTATTTTATTTGTACCAGATAGAGCTAAACTCTAAGTGATGCCCCTGTTTCTAACGAGTATTATTCCCTAAGGCTTTAATGCTTGTTGAGTAACTCCTGATATATTTTTCCAATTCAGGTCTTACATTTCCACCTCCACTATGCTGCCATCCACGCTGTAGGGATGCGTGGATTCTTGACTTCCAGTACTCTATCTAATGCCTTCAAATGTCTTTGGACAAAACGTGATCACAATTAATATAATTATTTTTCATATACAAAGTATTTTATGGTGACAATATCTCTTTTGATCACTAAAATTACCCTGTAGTATAATAAATGTAACTATTACTGTCATTTCTATTTTAGACAAGAAGAAATTGAGATTGAAAGGTTAACAAATCTAAGGTTACACTCCAAATTCTGCATACCTTCTGCTGTGTGATTTCTTCTTGTTTTCTTCATAGATGGAGCCCTTAACAAAAGTTTTGAAAATGGGGGCTTGAAAAAGCCACGTTTCAGCAGCAGCTGAGATGCCTTTCCCCTGCTGAAATCTCTGTGTGCCTCATTTTAGCTTGTCAAGTGGCCAGTACCCATGCATGGTAGATGCTTTGTACTTAGAAATCATAAAATAAACACAATCTCACACTATTTTTTTTTCAGTACATCATCAAGAAAATGATTCAAAGCAAAAATGATAAAATGTGCATATATATATATATATATATATATGCATACGTAGAGACTATACAAATAAAAACTGCTCAACTATGGAGAACTGTACTTAACCGTTATAATGAAACAGACTTGCTGTTTTATAGAAGTAGAAATTTGTTATAGATACTAAATAGTTATGATCATTTTTCCCTCTATTTTCCAAAATGTATGATAATCTCTACTTCTCTCTTCCTTCTTACATGAACTATGGAATATCAAAATTTTCTCGATTGTCTTAGGCCAAGATGCATTAAATCTCACCCTCTTCCATTGTTTGGAAAATAAATTTGGTTGGAATTTTTGTTGTTATTTGGTTGGAATTTTTGTTGTTGTTTGCTTTGTTTCCATTAAGATTTTTTAAGTTGTATCAATGAATATAAATGTGTCCAAATCAATAACTTTTATTTAAAAACTAAAAATCCTGATAAACCAAATACAAAATTTAAAATATATAGTTAAATCAATAATAGCTCTCCCTTCTGTAAAAGTAAAGAACCATCTTTATGTGAGAACTGAAAATGTATTTCTATACTAGTAAGGCAGCAAATTATGCAAACGCATGAAATACTATTGTGGTTGTACTCCACAAATGGTGGGGACCTGTCAAGAGGACACAAGAGCCAGCTTGAAAGGGCTCTCACTGGCGATTTCTGAGACAAAGTAAATAAGGTCAGTAATGGATTACAACCCATTGAACAAAAAAAGAATGCACGAGTCCCTGTTGATATAAACAGAGTATATAAAAAAATCAGTGGGGAGAAAGACAAGTTCTTTCTTACAGTAAAATATTGACTAATAAATGTAGAAGAAATAAGTTAGAAACTATCATTTGGAAATTATCGTAATAATTGATTCAGGCAGGAGTCATCAGTGGATGCTGAAACTAATGAGTGAAAATGTGAGGATCAGGATATTTACGTAGTTTCAGAATATCTTCCACAATTTGCTTATTAATTACCAGATGGAAAAATAATAACTTTACAGTGGAAAATTCTATTTAAAAATGCCACCTTAATAAAATAAAGTTCATGTCAGCAATGATGGGATAGACCAACAACATATGCCTCCTGATATGAAGCACTAAGAAGGACACTACGTCACTCTGTAGCATTTCTGCCTCAAAATACCTAATCTGAATCTAATTATGAGGAAGTATTAGACAACCGAGGGACATTTTAGTCTGTCTCTCTTCAAAAACTGTGTACTCTTCAAAATTCCTTATACTCTGCAAAAACGCCAAAGATAAAATATTAAAAGAGAGAGAGAGAGAGACCAGGTGCAGTGGTTCACACTTGTAATCCCAGCACTTTGAGAGGCCAAGGTGGGTGGATCGCTTGAACCCAGGAGTTTGATTCCAGCCTGAGCAACACAGTGAGACCCCATCTCTAAAAAAAAAAATACAAAAATTAGCCAGATATGGTGGTGTGCACCTGTAATCCTAGCTACTTGGGAGGCTGAAGTGGGAGGATCACATGAGCCCGGGAGGTCAAGGTTGCAGTGAGCCAAGATCACAACACTGTGTTCCAGCCTGGGTGAGAGAGTGAGACTCCATAAAAAAAAAAAGAAAACCCACAAAAAACAACTGGGGAACTATTCCAATTAACAGAGTGTAAAGAGTTAAAACAACTAAATGCTATGTTCAGTCCTGGGTTAGAGCCTGGACGAAGGAGAGGAAAATAGCTAGAAAGGACATTATTGAGACAGTTAAAGAAACTCAAATATAGACTGTGGATTAAATACTGTTATTGCATCGTGTTAAATTTTCTGATATTGATAATTATACTTTTGTTATCTTATAAAATATATTTATTATGAAGTATAGATATTGAAACTTTTAAAGGTAAGAAGGCAAAATGTCTCCAACTTATTCTCAGGTGGTACAGAAAAATGTGAATATGTGTGTGTATATACATATTTATTTATACATATATATTTATATATATGTATAAAGACAAGGGAGAGTGAATGATAAAACAAATGGGAAAAATGTAAACAGTTTGTGGATCTGGATAAACAGAATATGAGAGTTATGTAATCTTTTCTCATAGCTTTTCTCTAAGTTTGAAAATATATACAAAAGAGTGAAAAAAAAATGTTGAAAAGCAAAATTTCCTCATCAGTGAAGGCAGTCATTTACATTTCACTGTGATGAAAAGGAAAAGCCTGGATTATTCAAATAAGCAGCCAAAGCTCTTATTTCCTAGTCATCAGTTATCTTTGTGTGCTTTGAAGTTAGAGTTCTCTTTCATGTTTGTGTTGTTTTTATATGTTTGTATCTGTAAGTATAATGTGGGAACCAAAAAAGAGTGAAAATGGGACACTCTGGTAAGTTATCTCTACCACTTTAGGGAACAGGAAGCAGCTGACAAGCTTTAACACTACATTTTCATGGTTGTTTCCCAAGAATGGCCATAAATTATATCCTTCAGGTCAGTCCCAACTAGTGGGAATTCATATGAAAAATTACTTGCTAGTTCTCAAGCTTCTTGCACGTCCCTCTTGACATTTTATCATAGGAAAACTGGGGGTGGATGGATTGCAAAGTATTTCTCGACGTTATAAAATATTTTAAAACTGATACCAGACCTACACTCATATCTGCTGATTACAAATAATTCTAAGCTATTCTGATATGCCCTGAGCATCTGTCTTATATGCAAAAATAAGTGACCTCTTCTGTTTTCTCCTGTCTTCTTGAACTGTATCTCTCTTTTCAAAAACTGTAGAGTCTTCAAGATTCCTACAATGCAGAATGAAAAACAGAGGCCATCCACTAAAGTGGAATATCTAGAGCAAGTCCAAAAAAGAGGCTGAAAGAAAAGACAGGCGGAGAGATGTTTGACAGACTTGTAGATGGTTTCCATTTTCCTGTTTTGCAACAGGGGCACTGGACACTCTAACAACAGAGCCCGAGATAGCATTTTATCACATATTATCTCATTTAATCCCCTCAATATCTCTATGGGATAGGCACTATTTTCACCTGTATTCTGTAGCTCAGATACAGGTTTAGAAGTTTAGAAAGGTAAATCACTTGCCAAATGTGAGTAGGAGGGTTGAGATTTGCATCAAAGTATGCCTGACTTCAGGGTCTGATCAAACTTAAACTGCCTTGTTTTACTGATTGTATTGATCACTCCTTTCTCCTGAGGATTCATAAAGCAATGATAATACCATTCCGTTCTTGCATAATTTGTTGTACATTGTTGTTTAGAAAGAAAATACTAATAACTATTAGAGATTTTCTGAACCTAGCAATTTCATTAACTAGCATTCCTCAAGACTACAGGGCAAAAAGTCTACCAAATTTTTGATATTCACAACGTTACTTCTTGAGAAGATTTTGAAGTGATTTCTGAATCATCAGAGAGATTGAGGTTAAATTGACAGTGTTTTAAAAGTTGGTAATTATGATACAATTGCATGAAAGCTGATATGATATTTGTGGTAAACTTCTGTACCAGGATGGGCAAGCCTCTATGGCAGGGTTCTTAACCTCAACTCCAGATCCAGCAAAGGGTCCACAGGTGGATTTCAGGGGATCTGTGGACTTGTATGAGAAAAGTTTCATCTTCATTTTCATGCACCTTTAAATGACATTTGGCACTGCCTTCCATGATGAATGTAGAAACAAATCACAGTGTTAGCAATACCTGTGACTTTGTCCCTAATAGAAATCATGGATATTTCCAATCATATCAGTTGTTGCTGATATCTCAAAATGTTATTTATAGTCATCATTAATTTGAAATCATGATAAGCTCAAGACCAGATTATTTTGAACACATTGATGAAGAATATAATTACTATATTATCTATTTAAAAAATATTTTTATAACAAAATGTCTATTTTATCTCCTAATACAGATATTTCAACATAGTTGGTTTTATTCATAATGACATGTATTTTATGTATATTTAAAAGCATTATTATGAAAAGTGGTTCACAGGCTATGCATGAATGGTTCACAGCACAAAAAGGGTAAAGGATCCTGCTCTATAACATAAACTTCATTGTAGCCATAGTGGAGAATACCCTGGCTTAACAACTAGCTGCTTTCAGAGTCCCCTGGGGGCCCTGCAGTGACCCCAGGGGTAGAGAAAGGCTGTAAATGCTAGAACAAGGTAATTGTCAGGTACTACCAAGCAGTCCTACCCACCCTTCCCAGTTAGAAGAGAGGAGTCCCCCAATCCCAACCACTTTCAAGCCCTAGTTTCTGCCCAACTCCATTACCTGTTCTTCCTATTCAATTTTAATGAAAGCAGCTCTTCTGGCAGCAACTTCAGTGCGACCCCAGTGCTCTGGGGAGCTGGGCCTGTGTCAGCAGGCCACGGGGGTGGATGAGAGCCAAGACTTTTGTGATTGCCTCCGCCCTCATTTTCCTGTGGAAACACAGCCCAGAAGGACTGTGCTGGAGGGTTGATCAGCTTGGTTATGTATTTGCTTTGAGGGAGCCTTAAATTGTCCTTTTATGTGTCATTTTCTCTCATTTCACTTTTTTAATCCTTTATTTTTCAACAGGCAGGTTCTGGTCACACCTACTCAGGTGGCACCAGGTATGTGCATATTTTTTCCGATAGTTACAATGCAGCATAGACCCTGGAAAATGAAGATGAAAAACATGCTGGTGTTAGATTACTTTATATACTTCAACACTATGTCTGCTTTTTCCCTTTATTTTTAATTATTTGTTTTATATTCTTTATTTATATATTTTTTTCAGTCTGAATATCTCTTAGCTGAGTTTTTTATCCCAATTAATCATTTTATACATACATTGGCTTCTTTTCCAAGTCTCTTTGTAAAGCTAGAATCAATATGAGGTGTCAGTGTTTAAAGCTTTAGCACTTATTAATTAGCATTTCAAAAAATGAAAATGTATGATACTATAATCTCATTTAAATTAACTATTCTAAAGCTGTTCCATCAAATATTAGGAAAGGCCTTTTTTGAAATTTAATATATTTTTTAAATTCTAGTTATCAAAATTCTGTTTGCATAATAGTCTTTAAGTTGCTGTCTCACCTAAATAAGACACAGAGGCAGTGTTTATGAATATGATTGCCGAGTGAGACTGAGACAAAATTCAGCCTACATTGATCGTCCTATTTGGCAGGAGACCAATGAGCTACCACATAATGTACGCACCAGAAGACTGGCGATGTTCTTTGGCCACCAATGGATGCCCATGGTTGCTGCTTATAATTGCAGTGTTTTTCCCATTCTGCAAAATTCTCATTAATTAGGTTACTTTAGCTATTTGGCCAAATTTTCCTCAAAGAAAATGAAATGCAATCAATTCCTGATTCTCTTCTGATTATTAGAGACACTGTTCTCCTTCATAAAGAGCAATAATCAAAGTAGAATTTATATTTGGCTTCATAATGCAATATGTGAGTTTTTCAAACAGATTTGCCCTCTTAATTGCTTTGGTCTGGCAGACTTTCAAAGGAACTTGCCTTATGTGAATGGCAGTATGAGGTTGTCCAGAACCGAACCGGGTGGCTGGGCAATCTGAACAAAGCTTCTGTGCTCTATTGATTGACAGGGAGACTTTGGGGCTAAATGGCAAGCCAAAAGACAAGGATTCCGAATACATAACTGTACTAGTTTGCTAGCACTGCCTTAACAAAGTACCACAAACTGGGGGGCTTAACCAACAAATTTGTTGCCTCATCGTTCTGGAGGCTAGACCTCCAAAATCAAGGTGTCAGAAGGATTGGCTCCTTCCAAAGTCTGTAAGGGAGAATCTGTTCCCTGCCTCTCTCCTTGCTTCTGGTAACTTCAGGCATCCTTGGCTTGCATATGGTATTCTCCTTATCATATCATCGCTCCATGTGTGTCTGTCTCTGTGTCCAAATTTCCCCATTTCATAAGAACATAGTCATATTTAATTAATTAGGGCTTACCCCAATAAAATCATCTTAACTTGATCATCTACAAAGATCATATTTTTAAATAAGGTCACATTCACAGGTACTAAGATTAGGACTTCAATGTCTTTTGAGGAGGGACAATTCAACCTATAACACTATCTGAAAAATCACCAGAGAGGATGATTTATAGCCATTGGTAAAGTTTGTACAAATCACGTAATTTCCCTTCAGTCAGTGTGTTTATTCTAGGTGCCATATTTAGATGATAAGCTGCCAAAAGTAATGCACTGTGAATATTTTCTGTATATTGCAAAAGTTATTCAATTATTCCTGGATTTTCCAGGGACTTTGGTTCTCTATTTCCTTATAAACCTCAATGACATTTTTCTGAATCTTACTTTTTTCCTTCTATTTATAAATGCTAGACTCCCCCAGTTTAAGCAAATGTCTAAAGATTGGGGTAAAAGCTCTCTTTTGTGAGCAAAGTGCATGTCTGGAGCCCTGTTATTTGAGTAATTTAAGATCATCCATTTTAAACATTCAAAGCCAATACTGCTGGCTCATATTTTTCACTATCCAGAACAGTAACCTTCACAACGATTAGTTGTGTTCTCTAAAAGTCACAGATAATTGTTATCACATTTAAAATCAAGCACCCATCACAACTCCCCCATTCTTTCTTTTAGGAAAACTTAGAGAAACCTTTGATGACCTTAAGGTTCTATGGAAAGACTGGAAAAACCCTGACCTAGAAAAATATGTAGCAAGTTACATTTTTTCCATTACTTAAGGGAAATTGTGGTGCTAATTTTTTTCTTAATCTCTCTGCTAAGTGTAAATATGTGACTCACCCAAACTACCTCATTCTTAGGTCATAAATATTAGGAGTGATGACTTATAAGGAGGTCATGTTCATGTGTGGTGAGTAAATACTTGTCTGCACATATTAACTTAACAAGAAAATCGCATTTTCCTAAGTAGAATAACATCAGATACAGTAGAGAATTTAATACAAGTAAAAAGCAGTGTGATTTTTGAAGAAAATTACTGATGAAATAATTTTTTTTCAAAGACTAATATAAAAATATTAGACTTGGCCAAACTAAGCTTCATAAGTGAAGGAAGAATAACTTTTAAATAACTTTGTTGGCTTTGCAGATGTCATATGATCAAAGCCACAGTCATTTTCATTTCTTTGATGACTATAGCTATCCATGTTCATTGAGGCCACAAAGAAAGAGTGGAACAAAGCCGGGCGCGGTGACTCACGCCTGTAATCCCAGCACTTTGGGAGGCCGAGGTGGGCGGATCATGAGGTCAAGAGATTGAGACCATCCTGGCTAACACGGTGAAAACCATCTCTACTAAAAATACAAAAAATGAGCCGGCAGTGGTGGCGTGCACCTGTAGTCCCAGCTACTTGGGAGGCTGAGGCAGGAGAATCGCTTGAACCCAGGAGGCGGAGGTTGCAGTGAGCCGAGATCACGCCACTGCACTCCAGCCTGGTGACAGAGCTAGAGTCCGCCAAAAAAAAAAAAAAAGCAGCAGCAGCAGAAGAAAGAGTGGAAAGAGGCAGTGGACATGTAGGAAGCAGTAAGAGGCGAGGCAGTGTATCTCTGGCCCAGCCTCCAGCCCTGTCTGTAATGGTGGAAACACAGCCTTCTGTGCTGCTCTGCTCTTTCAAGCTTGGGGTTCCTGAAGTCCTTCAACAGCGCCTGCGAGTGGCCACCACATGGCGTTTCCTTCACCGTGGCTTCCGTTAATGGCTGCTTCCAAGTCAGCATCAAGCCTCAGAGCCGAGGTCCCTCCTCCTGTCCTTCTCCCTTTCCCTGACTGCACTAATATCCTCTGCCTTGCTCGACAGGCAGCCACTCCTCCCATCTGCGCTTCCAGATCAGGTTGCCCAAGTGGAGAAAATTCCTGCCATCCCCACAGCCACTAGTTTTGCTGCAAAGAGTGCTTTCTGGTAATTTGTTTTCTTAGCAATTCAGAGTCATTCATTCATTCATTTAACACTAATTATTCAGCAGTGTATCAATCAAAATCCCAGTGGGTAACAGATGGCACACTCAAACTGGGCCACTGAGAAGAATTTAATAAAAGGATTATTTGCAAATATGGGCAGAAGTTAGGGAAACCAACAAAGGATGACGTACTCCCCAGGGGCTAGCAACATAGGAACTGTTCCCACCTAAAGGGCAAGCAGAGAGGTGGTTACAGGGGCCCAGAGAGGGTACCTTCAGGGAGAGGGCTTCCTGGCCCAAGCTGTGGCCTTGGGAAGAGGGCTGCAGGAAGTCAATGGCAACCCTGCCAGGAGGGCTTCAGGGGAAGACACGCTCCCTGAGTTCACTCTCCTCCTGCCCCTGGTATAACACCATGCCTCTTATTGGCTGAATGCAACCACATACCAGAAGGCAAGAGAGCCTCTTAACAGACGCTGGAGTTGGAGGACAGAGTGGCAGCATCAATGACTGGGGTTTAACGATGGCCTGGGCATCCTGAGCTTCTTTTGACAGCTGTTGTAAGCATGAATGAAGGCCATGGTGAGATTCTTCATTGTCTCAAGGCAAATAATGCTGCTGAAGCTGCTGCTAATATTTGGAGGGGATGGAGGGAAGGATGAGGTCTTGCCAGTATGCAAAGTTCCAGTGACACTTCTTCACTCTTCCTAATGACGAGCAGATGTCTGCACAGGACAGGATTTTACTGAATTCTGCAGCTCCGAGGCCTGCTCTTAGACTCACACCATGAGAATGTGGAGGTTGGGTTGTAATTTTACTTTGTTTTGCTCAAATCATCCTGCGGCCTCCCACTGTCCCTTGACCAAGAACATGCATGCCACTTATTTCATAACTAGCAAGTGTTGGGTTCCTATCAAGTACAGGACTCTGGGAATAAAGGATGCAAGCCATGGTTCTTTCACTCAAGATGGGGGAAATTGCACATAAACGTATAATTAGAATATAAAGTAATAAGCACAATGAGAGAATTACGGAAAGGATATCACAGGAGCACAAAAGGGAACTATCTAATGGCGGAGGTGGGTATAGATGTCAGGAAAGTCATCCTGAGAGAGGTAATCATCTCTTCTAGTGGAGGGGATTTCTGCTAATTTCACAGATAGAGCTTCAGTCAGGTGATGATCCCAGACGCTCCCTGAGACTCTCACTGCTCTGCACAGTGTGAACTGCTCCTCCTGTGAATGTGTCTTTTAAGTAAGCGTATTTCCTCTTCTGTGAATTATTGTTTCTATTCATCATGTTTTTTCTTATAAAATTTAACCTAGTTTTTTTACATATTATAGATATTATTGTGTCATGTTTGATGAAAATCTTTTTCTCAGCCTGATTTTTTTCCTTTTAACATTAGTGATCTTATTTTGCATTGCATGGAAGTTTTTAAATTTTACATATTTAAACCTGTCATTTGTCAGTCTTTTCTGTTTAGATTATGTTTCTTCATAGCTGAGACTATTATCATTCCTCTATAGCTCTACAACTATTTTATTCTATTTCTTTCTTTTATTTTTATTTTATATATTTATTTTTTGAGACAGTATTGCTTTGTTGGCCAGGCTGGAGTGCAGTGGTGCAATCTGGGCTCACTGCAACCTCCACCTCCTGGATTTAAGCAACTCTCATGCCTCAGCCTCCCAAGTGGGACTACATGCATGCACCACTACACCTGGCTACATTTTGCATTTTCAGTAGAGACAGGGTTTTGCCATGTTGCCCAGGCTGGTCTCAAACTCCTGGCTTCAAGTGATCCACCCACCCACAATCCCAAGTGCTGGGATTACAGGTGTGAGCCACTGTGCCCGACCTGCTTTATTCTATTTTCTACCCGATTTTGGTACAATTTTCAATTACTTGAGAATGAGTTTGAATGTTTTTTAACATTTGGTCATAAATTAATTCTCCCCCTAAATATGATAATAGTCTCTATATCATCCAACTTACTGATAAAACTGGGAAAGTCCAGAGCCAAGCCTGCCACCCAAACCATTGGAAGCTTCCTTTGAGGCTTATCCTAATCCGTTAATCAATATTCTTGGTGTCTCCCCTATAGATCACCCACTTCATTGTGTGTATTTTGCATGGTACTTGTCTCATTCCTGCCAGCCATGGCAATGGTAGGCTCCATGAAGTCAGGGATAAGCACCTTACCAACTAACACATATTGTTTATTTGGCACTATTAACATTTGTTGAAAGAGAAAAGAGAAAGAAGGAAAGAAATTAGACAGCTGAGAATCCACCCACTATTTTATTATTCATCCTCCTGTAAGTCCACAAGGATAATGTGAAAGACTCTCAAATGCTACTTAAGCCACCTGACTTATATTATTTCCTTGATCCACTAGTCTAGTAACCTTATCAAAAGAGGAAATTATGTTAGGCTCAGTGCTTGTCCCTAGTGGACTCATACTGACTCCCAGTAATCACTGCTGTCTTGTCTAAGTGCTCTCAAAACATCTGCTTAGTAGTCTTTTCTAGAGCCTTGTCTGAAATCATCAGTAAGCCTCTTGACTTCCAGAATCCATTCCCACCTTGCCCTCACTCCTTTTTGAAAACAAGGACAGGGGCCATGTTCTATCGAACTTTGTATCCTCTTTGCTGAGAACTGTTCTGGAAAATAGAAAGTAATTGCTTAATAAATGTTTAATGCACAAATGACCAAAAGAAAAATAACTGATAGTCATCCAACAAAATCGTCTAGACAGCTTAAGTGAAATTATTCAAATAAACATGCTATGCTGGGTAACAAACACATGCCAACAAATCAGCTCTGTTCCATGGTCCTTCTGGGTACGGTGTACAGGCAGCCATGAAGGAGCTCACTGCATTAGAAGGGATTCACAGAGACACACAAATATTAAGCTAGTCCCTAAAGGGGGTTCTGACATCAAAGAAAAGTACTGCCTGATCAATATGGCAATCCTCAAGTTTAGGTCTTTTAAACAAGACGTGACCTAAGCTGTGAAATGGTTGCAGAGATATGGCTTCAATACCGATTTGCCATTGTTTCAAAGGTCTTTTATTCTATTCCTTTGTCTTTAAAACAAGGAAGAAAGAAAGCTTCCTGTGCCACAATGTCTTCTCAGGTCTGACTACTTGTGCAAGGGTCTAAGTTGACTCACTAGTCTCTGGGTGTACAGGAAAAATATTTAAAAAGTGAAATAAGCTGCATTGGTGAGTTGTCTGCCTTTAAATATTTAACTTAATTCTTAAAGTTATTGCCCATGGATGGTATGTTTAGCACCATTTGTCATAAAGCAGAATAAAGCTAATCTACTGAAGGTCAGGCTGAAGGTCTTCCAGTTTAATGAAGCATCAATATTAAATTGGAATGAATAAATTTGTATTAGGAGGATCTGATAAGCAATGCCCAATCTAGGAAGAGGAATGAATGCAAGGCTAACTAAGGCCACATTCTGTAATGACATGTTCTACCCAAAGATTATCAGGCCCCTCTGCTGGCCTGGAGACCTGTCGGTACAAGTGAAGAGAAAGAGTGTACCCAGAATAAGCCCCCGACTCCACAAACGAAGGGCAACAGGGGTTGTGGGAGAGCCCCACTTGCTGGACTCCACACCTCCCTTAAGGACTCACATGCCAGCCTCCAACCTCATCTAGATCCTGAGGCACCCTTACCCTTGCTGTTCATAGCCTCTCTATCACCACCTGTCTTGGGACTGTCAAGTTCAAGGTCTTCATATCCGTTCATGTTCAGTCAGTCACTGTTCACGTCAGTCCCACAAGAAGCCCAAGACTCCCAGATCGCCTCCCAGTGCTAGACTGTCATCTGCAGTATCTCATGTTGCTTTATATGACCCCCATCTCTCCTCGTCTCCTGCAACCCTTTCCCTGTGGACTCTGAAATTCAAGGTCGATAATCATCAATAAAATCCACTCCACCAGGGTTGGCAAGCTTTTTCTGTAAAGGAGTACATAGCACATGTTTTAGGCTTTTCAAGCCATATGGTCTCTGTTGCAATGTCTCAGCTCTGCCATTGCAGCCCCAAAGCAGCCACAGACAGTGCATAAATCACTGGGCATGGCTGTGGTCCCTGCAAAACAACTTTATTTACAAAAATAGCCACTACAGGCTATAGTTTATTGATATCTGTCCTATATCCTCAGCCTCTTCCAAGAACATTCCTTGACTTTTTTCTGTAGCTTACTTGAGGATGTGTCTTCCCCTGCAGCCCTCTGGGGGGTCTGGTAGATACATATTCTTTGTATGATGGAGTCCGAGATGGAATAGATACTTTTCATGTTCCACATTGTTGCTTCAAGCCTGGTCTCCTTCACTTCTTCCTAAAAACACTCAGCTTGAAATCTCACTAATCAGCTGCTATCACCTCCTCAGCCCCTGGTTTGAGCCATCAACTGACCCCAAGGCCAGTACCCTCACACCGTCAAAACTGTAGCAACCAATTCACTGATATCTCTTCAAAACCAGTCCAATTATTATTCCTGTGCTTTTAATAATCAGATATTCTTTCCAATGCCCTGGCCGGGCAGTTCCTTAATCTCCTTTCTCTAAAGCCCTTGTCCTTGCCTCGATCTCTGCAATTCCCTTCTTTGGTTACATCATCTTTGACCTTGTCATTATTAATAATTTCAGCACCTCCAAAATCTTGATGTCAGACATCCTACTCTCACCACCACCTATTATCTCTTCAGCTTGTTCTCTCTGTACCACAACACAACCAATCCTTCTACAACACCAGGACTTCAATCCAACAATCCTGTCACCTTCTCCCTGTTTTACCTCCCTTGGCATCCTCTCTCCCCTTCCCATCCAGTTTAATTCCCATCCAGTTTAATTCCATCCTCTATCTTTATAACGATTCCCTTGCACGCAGACCCGACTCCTTTGCTCCTCCTTCTCTCTCTGGAACTGGCTTGGCTAAGTCGAAACCTTAGTTAAATTTCAACTGTGCCTATTGGGTCAGGTCCCCTCTCTACCAAATAATTCTTAGCCACAAGCATGTTGTTAGTTTCTCATTTGGGAAAAAAAAAATTGCAAACCCTTGATTCCACTGCCCTACATTTATTAATATGTCTTTCCCTTTATAGTAAAACCTCGGGAAAGGCCTGTCTATTCCCACCGTTTGTGATTTCTCTTCTCCCATTCTCCCTTAAGCCTCTCCATTCAGGCTCCCCTGTCGCCGCTCCACCAAAGTTGCTCTTACCAAGTCACCATGTTGCTCAGCCTCAGTGGATAGCACTGAGCCCTCATCTCATTGAGCTATCTGCATCTTTTCTGCCCACGCACACCTGAGAGTCTGCAGTAAACTGTGCTTCTGAAGAATAGAAATAGGATTCTTGCTTTATGAAATTAAATTTGTGGGATATGAGCAAACTAATCTATAAGAATATGCCTTATAGCTACTCACCCATCTGCCTTCCTCAAGTTAACGATGATTTATGATGGAGCAGTAGTAAGGAATGTTAATTGGCTTCATTTTAGTACATGAAGATTTCTTGCCAGGGACGGTGGATTGATAGGGGCAAAATTTTAAGGAACACTGAAATTTTTGTTTTCTATCTGAAATAGCTCCTCCACTCTTCTATCCATCTTAATAGTGGGAATCACAGGATAGTGTTAGACTTGGAACGTTATCTTACAGAACAACTGGTCAAACTTTTCATTTGGCAGAGAAATACTCTATTAGTCCAGAGACACTCAATGACTTCCCAAAGCCTCATTGCCCATTTGAGAGTGGAACTTGAACTTCTCATTCTGTGTCGTTTCTATCACACTTGGTGCTGCTCAGCGTCTTTACAGTTCTCTCAACGTTTATATTCTGTGCTGATGCTTTTCATTCACTTCTCAAGAATCCTTTTATTCCCCTGGACTGTATGGGATCTTTAGCAATAATGTCCCTTCCACTTGCAGCTCATAGATTTTCCTTTTTTTGGCGGAGGGACAGGATCTTGTTCTGTTGCCCAGGCTGGAGTGGAGTGGCGCAATATACCCTCAAACTCCTGGGCTCAAGCAATCCTCCTGCTTCAGTTTCAGTAGCTGGGACTATGGATGTGTGCCACCACACCTGGCTAATTTTTTAATTTTTGTAGAGACAGGGGTCTCACTTTGGCACCCATGCTGGTCTCAAACTCCTGGCCTCAAGCAGTTCTTGTGCCTCAGTCTCCCAAAGTGCTGGGATTAGAGGTATAAGCCACTGCACCAAGCCAACTGATAGATTTTTGAATGTGTACATTCTGTACTGATGCATTGCATTCGCTCTTCAAGGGATCCTATTGTCCTCCTGAATGAGCTGGGATCTCTGGCTTCATCAAGGAGCACACTTCACTTATTAGGGCTAAAACTGACAGTGGCTCTGATTTGTTGCTTTGCCCCCAAGTTGTAAGAGAGATATACTTGGCAGAGTCCCAGACTGCATTCCAGAGCCAAACACTTAATGATATTCTCGATTGTGCAACAATTGAAAATACCCTCCTAACATGAAATTCTACGCTTGCTGCCTGTTCAGCCACCAGTTGAGTGCAGTTCCAGTGCTCCAGCTCCATGCTTCCAGGAGTCCTCTGGCCTCTGCACCCCCTGGCACTTAGAGTCCTGTCCAGGTTGCTCTGCAATAGAGTCATTTTTGTATTTATATGTATAGTCAGGACAATGGAAGGAGAAATGGGGCACCCCCACCAAACACACAGATGACAGACCTCTTAAGATGATGATAAGCAAAGACCCTTCCCTTTTAAACCACTTTGTTGAAGTTAGATAAAAAGGTGTACATATGTAACATGTACATCTGGATGACTCTGGGGATAGGTATACACCCATCAAACTGTCACCACCATCAAGGCCATGACCGTATCCATCATCTCCCAAAGTTTCCTCCCACCCTCTTTGTTGTTATTATTATTCCTGTTGTAGTTTGGTTTAGTTTGGTAAGAACATTTAACAAAAGATCTACCCTCTTAGCAAACTTTAAGCATGTGGAACATATTATAGGCTATAGGCTCTATGAATAGAGATCTGCAAAGACCCCTTAATAAGACCAACTGGTTCCAAGAACAGCATAAAGCCTGCTAAAGACTATTAACATGCCTAAAAATGACTGTGTCAGCTTAAAAGGGGGTTCTTAATAGCAGCAATAATGACTAACACTTGACTATGCATCAAATACTATCTCAGGCTCTTCAAATATATTCTATTTAATCTACACAACAATTCTATAAAATAGGAATAGGTACTACTATGGATGAGAGACCACATGCAGAGAGATTAAAAAGCTGCCCAATGTCACACAGATAGTGCAATGACGGGACAAGATTTGAACAAGGGGCATCCTGACTCCAGAGTCTTCACTCTTAACCACTGCATACCCTGTCTCTCGGGAAGCTATGGGTAAAGGAGTCAGAGTCTACTCTTGGCAGAGCCAGACAGGAATTTGAGGATAAAGGGTTTTCCTCTAAACAACCCTGCCGGCAAGGCCATCTCTTCACTCGACAAGAGTTCCTCAGTGGATGCTGTAGCATCTGTTTTTCTGAATCTCCACTTACAAACCCACTTTCATATTGTAATTTGGTCTCTCATGAAGCTTAACCTGCAGAGGGAGAATGCCAATCAATACATGGGCATTCTGGTTTTCTGCTCAGACTCAGTGGGTTTTGGTTAACATGAGTCTAACAGCTCCTTTGAATTCACTCTCCAGCTGCTGACAGATCAGATGCAGGGCTGAGAGCCAGAGGCCTGAATGTAGCAAGTACCACCCTGGGGAGATCCAGGTGCCTATCTCTCCTCAAAACCAGACATCTTGGCATCATGAACCTTTTCCTTTGAAACTTCAATGGCCTTCTCTTTTTTGTTAGAGTGGTGGCTTCTTGATGGAAACTACAGTGTTTTCGATGCCTTGGTTTTCCCCACTGTGCCTGTCATTGCCATGCCCAGGTCCCTAGGGCATGCCAACCTGCTTCAGCTGACTGCCTACTGCCAGAATCTGCATCTCTGTGCTGAGGGCTCTCCTGCCCCAGAACAACAGAGGGTGAAGCCACGCAGCAGGCTGAAATTGCCTGGCAATTAATCTACTCCCCTCCCAGTAGCCCTCAACCAGCGATTCTTGGGAATAGGTGTATAAATACCCCAGCACTCTCCTCCCTCGGGGGAAATAATTCTGAGGCTCTGTGTGGCACTGTTGCCCTGCAGGATTAAGTTCCAAGACCCGCAGTGGTATCTGCTTAGTAACATATGTTTACTGGCAGCTTCCCAATCTCTGCTTCACTTCCCCACTTCCTTGCAGTATCCCTTGTGTCCTGGAATCCTTGTCTCTGGGTCTGCTGTGCTTGAAACCCAAAATAAGATAGGGAAGAAGGCAAGTAATGGTTATAGAACACCTATTGTGCCTGGCATTGCTACAGGCATAATGTTCTCTTTTTTTCCTTTTTTTTTTTTTTTTTTTTTTTTGAGATGGAGTCTGGTCTGTTGCGAGGCTGGAGTGCAGTGGTGTGATCTCAGCTCACTGCAACCTCCACCTCCCAGGTTCAAGCAATTCTCCTGCCTCAGCCTCCCGAGTAGCTGGGATTGCAGGTGCACACCACTACAGCCAGCTAATTTTTGTATTTTTAGTAGAGGTGGGGTCTCACCATGTTGGTCAGGATGGTTTCAAACTCGTGACCTTGTGATCCGCCCGCCTCAGCCTCCAAAAGTGCTGGGATTATAGGCATGACCCACCACACCCGGCCTGGTATAATCTTCTTGAATCCTCACCACAGCCTTGGTATAAAAGAAGCTATTTCATAGAGGAGAAACCTGAAGCACAAAAGGATGTGTAACTTGCTCGTGGTCACCTGGCAGTTCAGTGGTCAATCTGGACGCTAAATACTCACCCATTCTCTTTATCCTGATGTCCATCCTGTTTCCATCCTATCCCTGTGTCCAAGGCCAGGGCATCATACTCTATAACCAAGATGCAAAAATATGTGTGGAATAAATCTGTTGGTGTTTCTGGAAGAAACTCTGATGACTTGCCATCCTATTACCTATTCTGTGGCTAGATCTGCAATAATAAAACATG
Source organism: Cheracebus regulus (assembly GCA_963574635.1). Lineage (NCBI taxonomy): Eukaryota > Metazoa > Chordata > Mammalia > Primates > Pitheciidae > Cheracebus > Cheracebus regulus. The sequence goes on from CAUYQU010100196.1 coordinate 65,376, forward strand.
TATCAACATAAGCAAGTGTTTTCAAAACACCTTTCCCTCCTCTGTTCTGTCTCTCCTCATAGAGATTGAGACTGTGCCAAAGTTAAGGCAGGGAGTGGGCATGACTCATTAACAGCCTGCTCAGCAGGCTGGACTGTGAAACTCCACATACCCACTGACGACACAGATACAGAGGTGAGGAAAGGAGGAGACTAGGTAAGCGTGAAGGCGGATGCCCACACCGATGTGCCTGGCTTGACTCCTGCAAAAATGCTTCTGTGCTTTTGTGTAGACATTACCTGAACTCCACAGAGAGACAGCTCAGTGAAGGGTTAATGTCTTCTCATATCTGGCAAGAAAACAACCAGTTTTTTTTTTTTTAACCGCAAAGGAAAGCTACAGTTTTTAGTCTTTTTTTTTTTTTCTCAAAGCTCTCTCTAGAGTTAGTCAGCCAGTCTTTATTCGGCATACATAGAATATTAACTTAGCAACAGGTTCTTATCCTCAAACACTTTAGGGTCTAATCACAGACTTAGCGATCAAATCCTCCAGTTGGACTGAAGGGCCTGCTCTCCCTGTTCTGTCTCATCTGGAACTCAGATCCAAGGGTGACTTCCTTAAGTTGCCCCAGATCACTGCCCGTTCTGCGGTCTTTTTGGTGATACTCTAGTAAGCATCTAGCTTCTATGCAGTCCTCAACGCAGGAGGCAAGAGAAGTGGTGTTGGCTAGGGCGTCTCCATCCAGATCACCTGTGAAGACCCTCCTTCTTGATAGGGCGAGATGGATTGTCTGTAAGGGAGTAATTGTCCTATTGCCGCTATTGATTAAACGCTGAGAAACATGCTTAGGTTGCATTTGCTGTCAGCCGAACTAGTGATGGCTCTGTGTCTTCCTATAAATTCTTCTTTTCCAGCTGGGCTTTTTTGTGGTTTAGTATTAAAATAGACGCTTCCTAATTAGACAGATCTCTGCCGTGAGGATCAATCTGAGAACTTCTGTGGTGTTTTCATATTAGATATCTCTTCACAAATCAGCCCTGTGCTCTCCAGCTTTTCTAAATCATAACTCACTGAATAGCTTCTTAAGCAGGCAACAGCCACATAACTAGTAATTAGAGTCCTGTCAGCTGATATCAGCAGCATTAGTTTTCAGCGGCTGACATCAGCAAGTCCATCATATATTTAAAGCTATAGCTACTCATAATTGTGACGAATACATCGGGAATATCCAATTAATAAGAAAATTGTTTTTTAAAAAACAAGGAAAACCATGTTTGGGGGAAAATATAGAAAACAAGTTAAAATCAGAACTACAAGCCAAATTTCAGCACAAAAATGAGTCTGTAAGAGCTCCTAGCCCTAGACAGTCTTCCAGGGTCTGGCACAGACATCTATCATACATCCACAAACAAGCCTGCTCTTTCTGATTAGAGAATGAAGTTGTTTGGTCAAGGTTATAGAGAACATCTGTTTTAATGACAGAAGTCAGGAGAAGAGCAGCTCTTTGGGCATCTCCAGTCTTTCTTCACAGATTGCTCATAAAAGAGCTAGTGATTATTTTCTTTCGAATATGCTCCTATTTAAAATAAAGCAAAATAAATTGTCAACTCTTATATGGAAGAAAACACACCACAGAAAGCTTGCGTTTATTTGAAAATTCGAAAACTGAAATTTCAGAATAACATCATTTGAACAATAGCCCTATAGTTTTTTCAAAAGAGTTATGAATTGACATGACCATAATACAGAAGAGGAAAAATAGAATCGTTTTAAATTAATTAAATATAAATATTAGGAAAGCTGTTTTATACTTAGAAAATAAACAGAGAAACAATAGTTTTCTTTAAAAAGTATATTTCATCTATTATTTAACTGCTAGCCCCCAAAAATGCTATCAAAGTGATATCTATTTTTAGACCTTGTTCAAGGCTTTGCACCAAATTGATGATGGCTACACCTGCAAAAGCTTACCTATCAAATCGAGTTAGCATGAACTAGACTGCAGTTGCGACTAAACCTATCAACCTCTAGGAAACTCCGTCTGCTGCCTCCAAAATACAAGAGCTAAAATTTAATAAAGGAATTCTAAACAGGTAACATTTTTCTTTCTCCACAATTTGAGATAGCATTTGTTCATCACATAGAAATGGCAAATATGCATGTTGGAAATTCAGAAAACAAATATGTCAGGAAGCATTTTATGCATCATTTAAAATTATATTTAAACAGTTCCCTGGCTGTAAATTAAAGAAAGGAAAAATTATGTGCCTAAGCTTTCATAAATGTCATATACCAAATTCATAGAAATTAATAAATACAAATCAAGTACAATTTATCTTTTTTTCATTAAATAAAGCAATAATTCACCAAGGCCAAATCAGAGTTACAGACACTAACACATTATTAAAGGGAACAACCATACTGTATTACCAGAAATGTTTGTAAGGCATTAGATATGTTGCCTCAAATGGACAGGAATAAATTAGAAATAGTATGTATATTTTATGACATATCGATAGTTTTTCTTCCTTGTTTAATTCACCCCTCTTTTCTCATAGTGTAACCCTTCCCCTGGGGTGAAAAATGCTATCAGCTCATGTCACAAACCAGTTCAGGACGATGCAATGGCTAATAAACCAAGGGCAATGGATAATAAGGAATATTTATATACTTGAGCCAGATTGGAGAATAGAGTCCTGATCCTTCACAAGCTCTCCTCGTTTGTTGACCCACACAGCCATGTAACCCTGCTTACATTTTTGAGAAGAGTCTGGACAAGGGGGAAATTTATAATGGTGCTTTGTATTTACCTGCAGAGCCCTATAACCCAGGGATCTCTATGTGCTCTGTGACTTGGTGCCAATTGGACTGGAGAGGGAGACAAGAAAGGTACAGGGATGAAGCTTATGTTCTTTATTTAAAAATAGCTTTTTCAGGCCAGACATGGTGGCTCACACCTGTAATCCCAGCACTTTGGGAGGCCAAGGTGTGTGGATCACTTGAGGTCAGTTCAAGACCAGCCTGGCCAACCCTTCTCTACTAAAAATGCAAAAACATTAACCAGGTGTGGTGGTGTACACCTGTAATCCCAGCTACTTGGGAGGCTGAGGCAGAATAATTGCTTAAACAATGGAGGTGGAGGTTGCAGTGAGCTGAGACCATGCCACTGCACTCCAGCCTGGACAACAGAGGGAAACTCTGTCTCAAAAAAAAACAAAACAAAAAAAAAAAAAAAGCTTTTTCAGATGATAAAATTTATGTTTGTTATATAATTTGGAAAATATAGAAAGATTAAAAAGTAAAAATCATCAATCCCTTAACCTCTCAAAGATAATCATTGTTAAATTTTGGTGTATTTCCTCCTGGTATTTTAATATATATGTAAAAGACACAATTTGAAGTATATCTTATATCCTGCTTTTATTTGTGGGGAATTTTTGTTTCCATCTTATTATGTACTCCTCAGATAGATGGGGTGTTTGTTTTTTGACTGCATGGTATTTTATTGCATAGACTGTCATTTATTGAGCCATCCCCTGCTGCTGGCCATCTCGGTTGTTTCCAGTTCTTCAGTGCTCCAAATAGCTTTGTAACAAAAACATGCTTGCATCTTTTTTGCAAGAATACATACATTCTTATGTGCATCTTGATTATTTCCTTGGAATGAATTCCCTGTTACGGTAAATGTGCTCTTGTTACATCTTGCCAAATTCCTTTCTAGAAAATATGATACAGATTCACGTGGCTAACATCCATGATCCAGGGCAAAATCTAACCACAGCCTTACCAGCACTCTTTATTTTACAGTCACACGTCACTTAATAACAAGGATGCATTCTGAAAAATATGTCATTAGGTGATTTCATTGTTGTGGGAATATCACAGAGTATACTTACACATACCTAGATGGTATAGCCTACTACACACCTACGCTATAGGGTACAGCCTATTGCACCCAAGCTGCAAACCTGTACAGTATGTATTGCACTGAATACAGTAGGCAATTATAACACAATGGTAAGTGTTTATATATCTAAACATACCTCACTAGAGAAAAGAGAGAGTAAAAATACCATAGAAAAGTTTAAAAATGTTACACCTGTATTAGACACTATAAATGGAGCTTGCAGGACTGGAAGTTGCTGTGGGTGAGTCAGTGACTGAGTGGTGAGTGAATGTGGACACAGAGGATGTTACTGTACACCACTGCAGACTTTAAACACTGTACACTTAGCCTACACTAAATTTCTCTAATTTTTTTATTTCTTCAATAATACATTAACGTTAGCTTATTGTAACTTTTTCACTATATATATATATATATATATATATTTTTTTTTTTTTTTTTTTTTTTTAGATAGAGTATCACTCTATCATCCAGGCTGGAGTGCAATGGCATGATCTCAGCTCACTGCAACCTCCGCTTCCCAGGTTCAAGCGATTCTCCTGCCTCAGCCTCTCAAGTAGCTGGGACTACAGGCACATGCCACCACATCCAGCTAATTTTTGTGTTTTTAGTAGAGATAGGGTTTTACCAGAAACTTTAAAACTTTTTTTTAACTTTTTGACTCTTTTGTAAGAACACAGCTTAAAACATAAACACATTGTGCAGCTGTACAAAAATATTTTCCTTTTTTTGTATCTTTATCCTAAAAGCTTTCTCTGTTTTTAAATTTTTTAACTTTATTTTTTACTTTTTAAACTTTTTCTTTTTAAAGAGACCAAGACACAAATACACAAACACACACCTTAGCCCAGGCCTACACAGGATCAGAATCATCGATATCCCTAGCTTCCACCACCACATCCTGTCCCACTGGGAGGTCTTCGGGACAATGACACACAGGGAGCTGTCATCTCCTATGATAGCAATGCCTTCTTCTGGATACTTCCTCAAGGACCTGCATCAGCCTGTTTTACAGTTAACAATTTTCATGCATAGAAGGAATACACTCCAAAATAACCACAGAAAGTATAGTATAGCAAATGCATAAATCAGTAACAGAGTCATTTATTATCATTATCAAGAATTATGTACTATACAAAACTGTATGCACTCTACTTTTAGGTAACTGGCAGTAGGCTTGTTTACACCAGCATCATCACAAACATGAGTTGTGTTGCACTGCATATGACATTATGACAGCTATGATGTCACTAGGCAGTAAGAATTTTTCAGCTCTGTTATAATCTATTATGAATATCACAATAAAGTGAGTCACACAATTTTTATGATTTCCCATTTCATACAAAAGGTATGTTTATACTACATTGTAGCCTAGTGTATGAAATAGCATTATGTCTATAAAAGCAATGTATCACCTTAATTTAAAATATTTAATTGCTAAAATATGAAAACGATCACCTGTGCCTTCAGCAAGTCACAATCTTTTTGCTGGTGGAGGGTCTTGCCTCCATGTTGATGGCTGCTGACTGATCAGGGTGGTGCTTGCTGAAGGCTGGAGTGGCTGTGACAATTTCTTACAATAAGACAACAACAATAAAGTTTGCCACATCAATTTCTTTCTTTCTTTCTTTCTCTTTCTTTCTTTCTTCTTTCTTTCTTTCTTTCTTCTTCTTTCTTTCTTTCTCTCTCTCTCTTGCTTGCTTGCTTTCTGTCTTTCTTTGAGATAAAATCTCACTCTGTCACCCAGTGAAACCATCTCAGTTCCACCTCCCGGATTCAAGCGATTCTCTTGCTTCAGTTTCTCCGATAGCTAGGACTACAGGCACACACCACCACACGAATTTTTGTATTTTTAGTAAAGATGGAATTTCACCATGCTGGCCAGGCTGCTCTCGAACTCCTGACCTCAGGTGATCCACCCACCTCAGCCTCCCAAATTGCTGGGTGCCACATCAATTTCAAGAAAGATTTCTCTGTAGCATGTGATACTGCTTGTTAACATTTTACCCATTTCTGTCAATTTTGGAGTCAATCCTCTCAACCCCTGCTGCTGTTTCACTAACTAAGTTGATGTAATATTCTAAATAATTTGTTGTCATTTCAACTATACTTGAAGCGTCTTCACCAGGAGTAGATTCCATCTCAAGAAGTCACTTTCTTTGCTCATCCATAAGAAGTAGCTCCTCATTCATTAAAGTTTTATCACAAGATTGCAGCAATTCAGTAACATCTTCAGGCTCCACTTCTATTTCTAATTCTCTTGCTACTTTCACCACATCTAAAATTATAATAGTAACATCAAAGATTACTGATCACAGATAAAACAGGTATAATAATAATTTAAAAGTTTTCAATATTGTAAGAATTATGAAAACGTGTCACAGAGACATGAAGGGAGCACAGGCTGTTGGAAAAAATGGCCCCAATAGACTTGCTTCATGCAAAATTGCCACAAACCCTCAATTTATTAAAAAAAAATTTAAAAAGGGAAAAGAAAACAAACAAACAAACAAAACCCCTACAATATCTGCAAAAAGTGAAATGCAATAAAACAAGGTATACCTGTATATTGAAGGTGATTTCTAATTATTTTGCTACTACAGATAATCCAGGAATTAATATTCAGGCACATTATTCCTATGTAAGAGTTTCTCTCAACTAGAGAATATTTTCTAGAAATTGAATTACTGGATGGTTAAGTACAAGCATCTCAACTTTCTATTCGATTTGCTCTCCAAAGCTGTTCTACTAATTCGGACTCCCAACAGTATAGCACAAGAGCTCCTGTTAGAGTCAAACTTTTAATTCTACTAATACAATAGATGAGAAAGCGTATCTCATTTTTATTAGCACATTCCTAATTGTTAGTAAGGCCGACTATTTTAACATATGCTTATTAACCTCTCAGTTTTCTTCTATAAATTGCCCATTTATGCCTTTTGCCCATTTATCTATTGCCTTATTTTTTGTGAGTTAAACACATAGCAAACGATTCCTCGTAGCCTATAGCTTGTCTCTTTACCTATTTTTGGCTTTTGTTGTTGTGTGGTTGTTCTTTATATGATGTTGAAGTTTTAAATTATAATATTATCAAGTGTCCATTTTTTATGGTTTGTGCTCTTATGTCTTATCTAACAAATTTTTCCCTACACTGATGTAATTAGAGGAAAAGTCCCAAATTTTATCTTAAAAATTTTGCTTTTTAAATTTAATGCTGTAATCCATCAGGAATTTTTCACATAGGACTGTTATTTCTTTTCCATATGAATTGTTTTACTACCATTTATAAAATATTGATATTAAATTGTGATGCAACTGCTCTCCTATACCAACTTTTCCATAGGCCAATTTCTGAATTTTTATATTTTGTTTCATTGATTTGTCTCTTCTTGCCATAAAATCACACTACCTCAAATATTCTCAGCTGATATTGGTTTGGAATTGTGACATTTTGTTCTGCTTCAGAATTTTCTTGGCTAGTTTTTGTCCTTTGCTATTCCAAATGAATTTTAGGATTAAGTTGTCAAATTCTGTGAAAAACTCTACTGTAGTTTTTATTGGAGATTTACTTTTTGAAATAATTTGAAGGAAATTGACTTAATGTAATACATGTTTTTATCCAAGAACACGGTATTTTATTTTATTTTCTTCAAAACTTCTTTCACGTTCTTCAACAAATTTTTTTTGTGATTTTTTTTTCAAAAATTTCTTACACATCTTTGTTGGACTTATGCATATAGTTATCATTTTTGTTACTCTTGTAAATTATCCTTTGCTTATTACATTTTCAAATTCATCATTACTTATGTATAGGAATGCTGTAGATCTGTACTTTGATCTTGTATTGAATATATTTGAAATAGGTCAAATTCCTATTAGTTCTAACAGATTGTTCAAAAGCTTTTTTTGCCCTCCTTTCATAGACAATCATATGGTCTACATACAAAGATAATTTGTCACTCATTTTCCAGTTCTTACCCCTCAAATCATTGCTTTCATCCTACTACATTATTGAACAGTAGAGTAATATCAGATATTCTTGTACCTTTTCTTACTTTAGAAATTTAAAAAGTTCCAAAATTGTTCTATTAAGAAAAGAAGTTCTAGCTGGGTGCAGTGACACACACTTGTGGTCCCAGATACTCAGGAGGCTGAGGCAGGAGTATCAATTGGCCCCAGGAGTTCAAAGCTGCAGTGAGCTATGATTGTGGTGCTGGACTGAGAATGACAGCCTGTCAAGAAAGAAAGAAAGAAAAAAAGAAACAGAGAAACTAAAGGGAAGTATGCGGTTTCTATCTTTTTAAAATATTTCATACCCATTTATCAGATTTATTCTGCCTTTCATTCTGCATATTCAGAGCCTACTCTTTGCCAGGCACTTTTCTAACTGTTGCATTTAGAATGGTCAATGTGACAAAGTCCTTCATGGAGCTTGCAAGATAATAAACAAAAAATACATATATTATACATTATATTATATTTATATATTTATATTACATGTAATAATCATATTTATATGTAATATATATTATATTATAATATATAGTGTTATATATTATATAATTATAATATATAGTATATATATATATATACACACACACACTTTCAGGTATGGATACATAATATGAAGGAAAATAAAGAGTGACAGAGAATGCATTTTAGATAGAGTCTGCAGAGATGATCTCTCTGAGAAATTAACATGTGATCAGAGAACTGAATAAGTGGGTTGGGCTGTATTCTGCAGGATCAGAGACAGAATTCAGCATGCAAGTCGTGCAGCAAGTGCCCTTGGGACCAACACTTATGGAAGCAAATGGAAAGAAAGAAGAATGGGTAGAAGGAGAAACTGAATGTGTGGCAGGTCCAACCACAGCCTTGCCCAGTTCTGAAGGGAACCATCAAGCTAGAATGACCCCATTTAAGAGTTAGAATAAGTAGGATCAAGAGTACTTGGGCTTTATAGCCTTGCAATGATCAGACATTGAGCATGGGCCACCCAGAAAGTGGTATGACCCTGGACAAGGTTGCTTTCTTCAACTAAGACAACTCACTAAAGAGGCCATCCACTGAGGGCTGTCCATTGAGATTCTAGCAGGTTCACTAACAAGACCTTCTGAAAGGGATCTGGCTGATGCATCATAGGCCATGTGACAATCTCCATGCAAGGGGCAATGAAAGAAATAACTGAGTTAGGATGAGCCTGGTATGTCCGTGAAGGACAATGTGACTAGCAGGGAGTAAGCATGGCGACTAGCAGATGAGTCACTAAGGTAGACCAGGGTCAGGACACACAGACACTAGCAAGAACTTCAGACTTCCTTGGAAGGGAAGACTTTAGGGAATTATGAAAAGGAAAATTACATAAACTGAATTATGTTTTAAGAAGTTCTCTCTGTCTGCTGTTGGTGGAATTAACGGTAGGGGAACCAGGGTGGAAGCTAAGAAACCAGTTGGGAAGCAACTGCAATTGCGTAAGAGATTATGCTGGCTTAGACCATGATGGCAGCTACGAAGGTAGCATGAAATGGATGGAGCATGGATATTCTTGAAGATAAAACCCACAGGATTTAATGGTAGATCAAATGTAAGGTTGGGGAAAAGAGAACAGTCAAGGATGAACCTATATTTCTGGGCTTAGCAACTGGTAAAATGGAGTTGCCTTCACAGAGTTAGAAAGGACTTAGGGCGGAAAGGGCTGAGGAAAGGGTAGAATTTAACTGCAGGGTTGGAGCTGGATATGGTTTGGATGTTATCAGTGTACCCATGGTATTTAAAGTCATAGGAACGAATGTGATCACAAGGATGGCTGACATAAAGAGAGGTAGAAATAAGAAAATACAGGGTGGAGCTCCAGGGAACTTTTGTTTATAAATATCAGGAAAATATTGTGACCCCAGAGAATGAGAATGAGAATGAGAATGCATGACCATTCATCTAGCAGGAAAAACCAAGGGTATAGAGAATCACAAAACCCCAGCAAAAAAAGTATTATGGGAAGAAGGGAGAGATTTTTCATGTCAAATGCTAAGAGACTAAAATTGCCAAATAAATTTGGCAGTGAAATGGTGAACATTATACCCTGATTTAGTTGGGTTGAGGTAAAAATACTAGGTAGTGAGTCTAGAAATAAGATTAAGGAAATTACCTTCTATTCATAATTTACTAAGACTTTAGAAAATCTAAAATATTGAATTTTATCCCAATGTATTTGTGTGTGTGTGTGTGTCTATTGAGAATAGTTTTTCTCTTTCACTCTGTTAATGTTGGATTACATTTATATGTTTTATGATGTTGAAACATCCTTGCATTATGGGAAAGCTTCATTTAATAGTGATATATCATATAGATATGCAATACATATGTGTGTGTTTCAGTTTCTTATTTTGCTTGAGCTATTCATAAATGAAATATGACTTTTATGATTATCTTTTCTTGTACTATCCCCTTCTACTCTTACTTTCAAAGTTATACTAGCTCCATAAAATGAAACTGGCAGCTTTTCTGCTTTTCTAAGGCAGATTATTATCTAAATTATTATCTGAAATAATTTGTATAGTACTATGATTATCTGTTTAATTTTTATAGAACTCTCTGGGCCCCAGGGTCTTTGGAGCAGAGGTTTAGGAAGGTTACAGAAGATGTTTTACCTGTAGATTCCATTGCTTTAATGTTATAGGTTTACTGTTGTTGAGTTTTTTGTTTTTTCTTCTCCTTGAGCTAACTTTGAAACTCATTTCCTATTTGCTCTCAGGTCATTCCTCTGTCTTCCTGCTGCAAACTCGATTTAGATTTCTAAGCCTCCCTATCCAATGAGTTAGTTTTGATCAGTGGTAGGCACTACCGGAAGACTAGTGGATGGGAGAAAGAGAGAAACCAAGCTATTTCCCCTGCCCTCTCTTCTGTCTCCAGCAGTGGCTGTCTGTTCCAGGGTTCTAGCTCCCCACGAGATCACTTCTCCCTGTCGGCCCAGTTCTCTTTCAGCCTCTGCCATCAGTCCAGTTCCCACAAGTGACTTTGGGTCTTACATTCCAGTAATGCCAACTCCCCTCCGGGTCCCTCCAGTCGTAGGGGTGGTAACAACTCCCTGATGTTACTAATCTCAGGGTTACCTCATCGCTCTGTTTCACTTTTAGGTTCCCCTTTTGTAGTGACTCTTCTGTATTAAATTCCTTTTACCAGACTACCTGGAGAGGATGTAAATCTGCAAATCTAAATGTATAAATCTAACAAAATGTGTACAGAATCTGTATAGTAAAAATTACAAGGATCCAGTGAAAACTAAATGTGATCTGAATAAATGGAGAGGCATCAGGGGTTTGTGGATTAGAAGGCTCAACATTCTAAAGATGTGAATTCTTCCAAATTGATACACAAGCTTAGTGCAATTTCTATGAAAATATCAGTAAGATTTTTTGTAGATATGGTTAAGATTATTCTAAAACATGTATGAAAAGGCAAAGGAACTTGAGTAGCTAACAATTTTGAAAAAGAATAAATTGGGAGGAAACCGTCTACCTGATTTCAAGACTTATGTAGCTGCTGTAATCAAGACTGTGAGGTATTAGTGGAGGAATATGGAACAGGCCGGGCATGGTGACTCACGCCTGTAATCCCAGCACTTTGGGAGACCAAGGCAGGTGGATCACCTGAGGTCGGGAGTTCGAGACCAGCCTGGCCAACATGGTGAAACCCTGTGTCTACTAAAACTACAAAAATTAGCTGGGTGTGGTGGCATGCACCTGTAATCCCAGCTACTTGGGAGGCTGAGGCAGGAGAATTGCTTGTACCTGGGAGGCAGAGGTTGCAGTGAGCTGAGATTGCACTATTACATTCCAGCCTGGGCAACAAAGCAAGATTCTGTCTCAAAAAAAAAAAAAAAAATTAATGAAACAGAATAGAAAGCCCAGAAATAGATCCATACAAAAGTACTCAACTGATTTTTGACATAGGTACAAAATCAGTTCAGTGAAGGAAGGATAGCTTTTCCAAAAAACAGGCTGAACCAATTTGATATTCACAGGCCAATAAATAAATAAAGCCTCAACCTAAAGCTCACATACCTTACACAAAAATTAACCCAAAATGTATCACAGACTTAAATGTAAAATGTAAAACTATAAAGCTTTGAGAATGTCATTGGAATTTAGAGCTAAGCAAAGTTTTAAAAATATTTTTCTTTTCATTTTTTTGTAAAGATAGGGTCTCATTTTGTTTCCCACGTTGGTGTCGAACTGACTTCAAGTGCTCTTCCCACCTCAGCCTCCCAAAGTACCAGGATTACAGGTGTGAGCCACTGTGCCAAATCAAAGTTCTTAAACTTGATACCAAAAGCACAATCCATTAAAAGAAAAACAAATAGATTAGACTTCATCAACATTAAAAACTTTTGCTCTGGGAAAGAGTCTCTTAAGAGGATGAAAAGACAAATTACAAATCGGAAGAAGATAGCTGCAAAACACATATCTGACTTGTACCTAAAATACATAAAGAATTCTTAAAGCACAACAGTAAATTTACAATCAAATAAGAAAGGAAGCAAAAGACACAACCAGATACTTCACCAAAGAGGATATACAAATGGGAAATAAGCACATAAAAAGATGTGCAACACCATTAGCCATTCCTACACATCTATTAGAATGACTAATTTTTTTTTTTTTCAGAGATAGGATCTCTCTGTGTCACCCAGGCTGGAGTACAGTGATGCAACCACAGCTTACTACAATCTCCAACTCAGGCTCAAGAGTTCCTTCAGCCTCAGCCTCCCAGGTAGCTGGCTCTACAGACATATGCCATCATGCCAGGATAATTTTTTAAATTTTTTTTGTAGAGATGGGGCTCTCACCGCGTTGCCCAGTCGGTTCAATTTTTTTTTAATATCCCCTTCTTCTCAGGAATGTTCACTTTTAGTTGAGTTCTATAAATAACTACTCGATTGTGTAAATATCCATATTTCTATATTGAGATAAAGAAAATTCAAGACTTTGACTAAATTTTCAAGAGAGTAATGCTTTAAACTCATTCTATTTTATTTAGTTATGATATTCAGAAATTGAGTGCCTATTTTCTGTAAAAATCACTCCATCATGGTGATGAGGAGTCTTAAAATATCTCATCTTGTTTAGCTCCTTATTTCATTATGCTCAGGGAATCAACTATGTGCATCAAACATATTCAGACTTCTCGCATTCCACAGAATATCAAAATGAAAGGTTGCAGTCATGCAAAAATATAGTAACTTATTTTACTTATTCCTTACTTCTCAGGCAGTGCAAGGGGCCCAGGTTAATTCTCATGGCTCATAGAGGACAGCAGTTGGGAGCCTCCTGGGTTCAAAACACTACTGGTCTAGCCACAGTTCTCACCACCTGTCTCCATCTTCCCTTTAGAAAGCACCTCAGACTCATTCATCTAGTGAAGGGAGCCCAAGTTGCAGGGGCAGAAAAAATGTTAGGACCTATTTTCCTTATCAAAAGGATGTTGACACCAAAGCACTGACTCAATGGCCCCTTTCCATCTGAAAAAATACAGCCAGTTGTCCTGAATTAATTCTGTTTCATCAGGAGTTCAGACTCAAAGTATCCCTTTTATCTCAAAGGATCCCGAAGTCCTCAGAAAGTTAGGTGCAAGATGACAAGTCCTCATCTGAAGATCAGCCTCCTCTGAAGTGTTGGTCTGGACTGAATCTCAAATCTGATATTGATTCTACCTGCTATGAGATTGGTTAGAGTCCCTGAACAACAGCAAGGAAGGCCTCAGTTTTCATCTTTTTGTAAAAAAAAAAAAAAAAGATATTAGATATCTTTTGTTTTAAAAAAGGTATTAGATATAGTAGCATCTGCATTTTCAATACGCATTGAATACTCAATGTTGTTCAAATATTTTTCAAGGAGATGAATGTATTACATATTCTTATACTTGTGTAAAAGATGTATGTATGTTATTACTTTAACCCTTGTTACTTATAGTGGAGGCCTGTAGCAGTGTCTCCAACTCGAAATGTGAGAGCTCCTTTGCTCACTGTTTCCTTGATAGGTCCCTGTATCCCCAAACTCACACCAAGTAGAATAACTTTCATGTTGATTAGCTTTATTTATGAGGAATAACAGAATTTTGGAGCTAGAAGATGATATAGATACTAACCTTCTGATATAGATAGTTAAGATAACAAAGCACCAGTAAAGTCAGGACCAAACAATTAGTTAGTATCAGGCCTAGGATTTTAGAATTTATGTCTCCTAACTCCTGGCCTAATGTTCATGAAAGCAAGAAAGATCTATGAATAAATAGGAATATAAGATCCATTCAGAAAGCACCTGAGATATCCCTGTATTTTATAATGAGTCAATTAGTAGTATAAAAATTGTTACTTCTGACATGTTATAAACAAAATCAACAATCTCATGGACCCATTATGAAGCACTTACGAGCTATGTTTTGAGGGTTTGAAAGGCAGAGGAAGGTAGCCAAAGAAGTTGTCTACAAATGGGCAGCTTTCCCAGAGAGCCCCAGAAGGAAGAATCAACAAATTAATGAATCAGACTTCTTTTAATAGTTCTATTATGATGTCTAACCGTGAGTATAAGACCCTATGACTTCATCACAAGATTTAGTATGCTGGTTGAAAATGTTGACTAAACTTGCATTTTTTAAAAACACTGAAATTTGAACAAGCTCATGACATTTGGGGGAAAAGAAACCTACAAAGCTCTAAGTTCATCATATGTACAAAACCACATTCAGTATCACGAAGATTTTATAAGCCTGACCTCATCCTCACAGGTAGTTTATTTATTTATTTATTTATTTATTTATTTATTTATTTTTCACTAGGAAAAAAACACAGAGCTTGATTATTCTCAACACCAGCGGCAGCGGTCTCCGTAGGGCGGGCGGGTGAGTTCTGCCGGCGGATAGGTGGCCCCTCCTTGCCGGCGATGAGCGGGCTCCGCAGGACCAGGATGACCGAATCGCCGCGCAGGAACATCCTGGGGATGCAACGGTCTTTGTTGACTGGCTTGGACTTCTTCTTGCCCTTGCTGCTCTTGGGTACCTCAGTCCACATCTTCTTCACCTCCAGCATCATGTTGCAGTGCCTATCGAAGGCCTTCATGTGGCCCAGGAGTTTCTTATTGTTGCAGCAGTTGATGAGTACTTGGGTGTTGTTCTTGATGGACTGAGTGAGCACAGAAGGTGGACCTGAGTTAAATTCCTCCTCCTCTCGCTTCTACAGCTCCTCCAGGGTCATCTCATTCTTGGGCTTGTTGAGGAGGCTCATGTTGATCACTAAGCTCTCGGTTCATTCCCATTTCCTCCACGTTCCCGCTGCCTGAGGAGAGAGAGAGTGCCCAGTCCTTTTATAACTCTTCTGAGACTTGCTCTCTGCCACCAACCTATTAGAGTCAGATACCACTTCCTCTGTTAAACAGAGCAAACCACAGAATCATCTTTTCTGCTACTCTAAAAACTTCTTGTCACTCTAAAAGGAAGTTGAAAGAAGAAAAAAAAATGTCAAAGCTTCCTTGCATCAGTGTCAAACCGGTCAATTTAATGCATGGATGGATTTGCATGTCTTTTTCCATTTTTGGTTGGCTGGTATTTGGGTTTCTTTACGCACCTACATCTGCCTGTAATGCTTATGGGTTAACTAAGATTTTGCTCTGGTGAATCAAGGGCAATGTATGTATGTGCCAGGACTTCACTCTCAATGGGAGCATTGTTGCCGTCTGAGCAATGAATCTCCCGTTACACAATATTGGGAATTGTTTGGCAAGCATACTTAAAACACACACACATAACCTTCGTATAGTTGAACCTGAAAATCTTCTAGCCTTGGGATTAGAATTCTTTCTTTCCCATGGGCATGGGTAGATTTATTCAGAAATATTTTGCAGTTTGAGATGCTGGGAGAAAACATGTTGATAAGAAGGTGTCCATAGCATAGCACACATAGCTACAAAACTATGTATGCGCACTAGAGGAATTATTCTCCTAGGTGTCAAGTGGAACGGCCGTGCCCCTCTGGGGATTCACAGTCTGATGTCACCACCATGTCAGTGTCATGTACTAATACCTACATGTCCAAAATGACCTACATACTAGTCACCCGGAAAATAGAAATAGTTTTAGATACAGTCTCTGCTTTGGAGAGCAAGAAAAGAAATACAAATATAGAATAGTATTTTTTAAATTATATTTAGGGTTGATGTTATTTTGTTGTGTTAAAAAGGTAGGGGGCTGAGCCTGGTGTCTCATACTTGTAATCCCAGCACTTTGGTAGGCCAAGGCGGGCAAATTGCTTGAGGTCAGGAGTTCGAGACCAGCCTGGCCAATGTAACAAAACCCTGTCTCTACCAAAAATACAAGAATTAGTTGGGTGGTAGCACATACCTGCAGTCCCAGCTACTTGGGAGGTTGAAGCAGGAGAATTACTTCAACCTGGAAGATGGAGGTCTATATAGAATGATCACAGGAAAAGGGGGCGAATAAATGACCATTATCATGAAAACTTAAATGTCCAACATCATGGGAATGGTTAAGTAAATTGTCGTAGATCTCATCAGTGGTATATTTTCAACCATTAAAATAAGATACACAAAGACTATGAAGCTACATGGAAAAACCAACATGAGTTAAGGTTCAAAGGCAAAATATAAATGTGGGCTGGGCATGGTTCACACCTATAATTCCAGTACTTTGGGAGGCCAAGATGGGAGGATCCCTTGAGTCCAGGAGTTCAAGGCCAGCCTGAGCAACATAGGAAGACTCTGTCTCTACAAAAAAAAAAAATAGACTGGCACAGTGACACATGCCTGTGGTCCTGGGAGGCTGAGGTGGGAGGATTGCTTAGGCCCAGGAGGTTTAGGCAATAGCAAACTGTTATCACGCCACTGTACTCCAGCCTGGGCAACAGATTAAGACCCTGTCTCTCTCTCTCTCTCTCTCTGTATATATGTATACATATATATCACACATATAATATGTATACAGACTGTGATTATAATTATAATGAACAAGCTATGTTTCTGTAGGACAAAAACTTGAGGGTAACAAAATGTTTTTTTAAGTTGTTAATGGACAAGTTAGTAATTTTTTTATTTGTATTATGTTAAGCTTACAACAATGCCTGTGGATTGAAGTTGGTTTTTTTCTTGTTGTTTTTCTTTTTTGAGATGGAGTCTCGCTGTGTCACTCAGGCTGGAATGCAGGGGTGAAATCTCAGCTCACTGCAGCCTCTGCCTCCCTAGTTCAAGCAATTCTCATGCCTCAGCCTCCTGAGTAGCTGGGATTACAGACACATGCCACTATGCCCTGCTAATTTTTGTATTTTTAGTAGAGACAGGGTTTCAACATGTTGCCCAGGCTGGCCTTGAACTCCCGACCTCAGGTGATCCACCTGCCTCAGCCCCCAAAGTGCTGAGATTACAAGCATGAGTCACCGTACTCAGCCAAGGTTTTTTTGTTTGTTTGTTTAACTAAAAGGAAGAAAACTATTGTAACTAATGTAAATGTAGCTGCTCAGAACCTCAAAAAAAATTATTAATATCACTGGAAAAACCCAAATGATCACCAACAAAAATAATAAAATCCTGCAAACCCAAATTTATGTGCTGCAGCAACCTACAATAAAAAAAAATATATCTGGTAATATGCCATGAAACACAGCATTGCAGATTTTCACAGCCTGATTTTCACTAAACTCCCTGCTACAGTGTTACTGAAAATTCACTTTTCTTAAAACTATTTACTTAAAAGAAGAAGGAGGTCTTCATCTTGCCTTTTTATTCTCTCAACAAAAGTGCTTCTGTTTTGTGTCATTATTTCATATTTAAAAAGAGATGGCAAAACTCTTTTTACCTCCTGTGTTGATCAACCCAGCCAGGAAGAACAAGTGCAAGACCACTCAACTTTTAATTCACTTATGAGTGATTCCTCCGGTCATCCCTAGAGAGGACCCTTTCAAGTCCCAGAACCTTGCTTTCCTCACCAAAATAGCCTTCAGACAGTGGCCTTGCAATATTTTTGCCTGATTTGCCTTGACACTGCAGATAAACCACAGAGGCAACAGTTTGTTCTCTGCATATATACGTTGTAATAAGCCTGACAGTTTCAAGAAGATTAGGTTCATCCACCAAGACATTAACTCAGCTCTAACGTTCACGTCCAACCCTGACAAAGCTGAGAAACCTTACATCTAAGCAGTGGTTATAACACTTGAGTTGGTTTATACATAGGTAAAACTACGGAGACAGGATTTCCAGGCACTGGGTTTGCAAATTCTCTAGAGAGAAACTAGAAACTGAAACCTTCTCAGGGTTTTTCTTGTTGTTGTTGTTGTTGTTTTAAGAAACCTTATAGGTTTTTGTTTCCTTGCTTCTTTAATTACAAGAGGAATTTGCATCATGAATTTCTTAACTGGGTCATGGCTTATTATTCTCTATTCCTTTTGATAAATTTGAAATATTTACAAAATATGTAAGTTAACATCCAAATACTTAAAAATATTTGTTTACTGAAAAACTGTCTAAACAGTGAGAAGTGTATAAACTGAAAAGTTAACAACAAACCCTATTGAACCCATATCCCAGAGGTAGCCACAATGATCAGTCTGCTAGAATTTTTTAAAAAAATAAACATGTACAGGCTGGTTGCAGTGGCTCACGCCTATAATCCCAGAACCTTGAGAGGCAAAGACAGGTGGATCACTTGAGGTCTGGAGTTTGAGATCAGCTTGGCTAACATGACGAAACCCCTTCTCTACTAAAATTACAGGAGGCTGAGACAGGAGAATCGCTTGAACCTGGGAGG
>CAUYQU010100198.1:0-24205 GCA_963574635.1 Cheracebus regulus
CAGCGAAAAGGGAGCCAAGAAGAAAGTGGTTGATCCATTTTCTAAGAAAGGTTGGTATGATGTGAAAGCATCTGCTATGTTCAGGATAAGAAATATTGGAAAGACCCTAGTCACCAGCACCCAAGGAACCAAAATTGCATCTGATGGCCTCAAGTGTCGAGTGTTTGAAGTTAGTCTTGCTGATTTGCAGAATGATGAAGTTGCATTTAGGTAATTCAAGCTGATTACTGAAGATGTTCAGGGTAAAAACTGCCTGACTAACTTCCATGCCATGGATCTTACCTGTGACAAAATGTGTTCCACGGTCAAAAAATGGCAGACAATGATTGAAGCTCATGTTGATGTCAAGACTATCAATGGTTACTAGCTTCATCTGTTCTGTGTTAGTTTCACTAAAAAACGCAACAATCAGATACGGAAGACCTCTTATGCTCAGCACCAACAGTTCTGCCAAATCCAGAAGAATATGATAGAAATCACGACCTGAGAGGTACAGACAAATGACTTGAAAGAAGTGGTCAATAAACTGATTCCAGACAGCATTGGAAAAGACATAGAAGAGCCTTGCCAATCTATTTATCCTCTCTATGATGTCTTCATTAGAAAAGTAAAAATGCTGAAGAAGCCCACGTTTGAATTGGGAAAACTCATGGAGCTTCACGGTAAAGGCAGTAGTTCTGGAAAAGCTACAGGGGATGAGACAGGTGCTAAAGTTGAATGAGTTGATAGGTATGAACCACCAGTCCAAGAATCTGTTTAAAGTTCAGACTTATAATAGTGGCAAATAAAGTCTTATTTGTGAAAAAAAAAGTAATAATAAAATAAAATAAAATAAGAGGCAACAGAGGTATCTGGATATCTGGGTTTCCAGTCAGGCCCTGGGATTCTCCAAACTGCCTGGCTCCTATGCTGTTTCATATAGTAAAGATCCCCTGGATAAACTATTAGTTATCCGCCTTCTTCCTACCATCATGAGAAATAACACAGTGGAAAAGAATTCACTTTATATGGTCCAGGCTTGAAAATGAACACTATCCACTGACTGATATCATGTCCTCATAAGAATGGTGTTATAGACTGGGGTCTGCCTTGCATCATTCATAAGTGGGCGGGGAGACTTTGTTCTGCTGTATTTTGTCAAAATTTGGGTTGGGGGTTTCATGTTCATACTCCTTAAGTTGAAGGAGACCACGTCATGGGCCTTAGGAAGCTGATGCCAGGGCTACGTCTTCCAGTCCACTTATCACATTGTCTGAGCTCTCATCACTCACTCAGCAGCTCTTTTCCTTGGCCTCCAGCCCAGCTAAGTTTTAAATCAAAGATTTTTAGCTTTGTTTTTTTTTAATAAAAACTTTTCCTCCATACACAAATCTAGAGACTAATATGATAAACCCCCATATGTCTATCACCAGTTACCCACGTTTAGCCATTCTTTTGCCAACTGTGGGCTGCCCTAAAATATCATCAAAGCCAACTGATAAGACAAAACTGAGTTTATTCCTATCTGATAAAGAATGATAATGTCTTGCCAGAGTTTTAATACCCTCTTGAAGTGAGGATGGCAAACCTGGCAAATATATGAGGTTTTGGAGTCTGATTTAAGGTGGTTCATTCAATGAAAGGGGAGCATGATTAGGATTAAGTAAGGATCAAGATAAAAGTAACTTATGACCTGTGAACACAACACGATCAGAATTTTCAAAGTAAAATTTTGAGGTAAGTGACTCAAAATGTCTTGGGGCATAAACAGTGGCTTGGTGCTATTTGTTGGAGAGTTGAATGTTCAGTTAAAAGGGTTTTATGGGAAGTTCCTGAAACAAACAATATGTTTATTTACATTTATCTTCCTGGGCAAGAGTACCCTGCAATAGTTAAATCAGACTGATAAAGGCAGTGGAATAATAAAGTCATATTAGTGTAGCAGCTAAATAGTAAAGTTGTGTTAATGTATACATGAAGTTTTGTGGGTGTATGTGGTTCGGGTTCTCAGTGTCATCTAGCCCCTCTCACATTTATTGTTCTTATTTCCTAAAATACTTTAATTTATTTTTAAAAGTTGCCAATGGTATCCAGTTTATAGACGCACTCTATAACTAGGTAAAATATCCAATAACCAGAAATCTCATATACATTCTATTTTGTCTTATATTTTCAGTTGTTCTGTTCTTAGCTTTATCAGGAAAGCCAAGGAAATAACTCTCATGCTAAAAATTCACTGCACGCTCTGGAATAAAAAAAAAAAAATGCTGAGGACTATGCAGAATCTCAAAGAGCTCTAAACAGAAATCACTGCCTTATTAGGCAGGCAGCCAGTCTAAGTCATGTTAACAGGAGTAGAGAGAATCAGCAAGTTCAAGTTCAATGTGGGCTTTGTAGGGTGTGTGCTGGGTAAAGTCAGCTCCTCTTTAGTAAATTAAGCCATTCTTCTGATGGAAAAAAATGCTTTAAAGAAAATGTATAATGGCTTTTGACATCTACTCCTTCAGGATTGATAAAAATATAAATGTATTCAGGCCACAAACATTACTCCAGTATGCTTTAAATACAGGGCAAAGAGGGATTGTACAGAGGGAAAAGTCAATATTTCTGAGAAAAGCCTGTCTTGGTGGAAAAATCACTTTTGAAATGATACCTGAATGAGAACCTTGAAGAAATTACTTAGCATCTAATTTTTTAATGTCTAAATTTCAAAAATTAGTATATACAAACTTGCAAGCCTTTAAAGACAACAAGAAGAAATGCATGTGTGAAGCCTGGCATCTAAAATGCCTTCTCTTTCAACTGCAATCTCTGCCCTTGAGGAGACTTTGCAAAAGGTCAAGAATAGAAGGGCAGAACAGCAGGTTGTATTGTAGTCCAATCATCTAGGGTCCACAATGCTATGTTTGATGTATTTTGTGCATTGATGAATATTTCTGAGTGGGATTCCAGACTGATAAGAACCATGCTCCAGGAGTATGACTTTGACAGCCAGTGTCACCTATGGGCTCCCAAAAGAGGCTCTGTCCTGGGCCCCAGGCTTTAAAGGACCATTAGCAAACACATAGCAAGGCTGTCTTTCAGGGCCTGGTCTCAGCACTGGTTGTGCCTCACAACTCGTGTGTCTAACACTGCCTCTGTTTCAGAGAGACATTTGTCCTTATTGTTGCCTTATATACTTGAAGAGAAAGGTGACTGTGTCCAAATCCCCTAGTGGTTTGTGTGACATTGCTCCAGAGAGCTGGAAGAATTTGAATGACAGAACAGCTTGGGTAAGAGAAAAGATAAATTAGTTAACTTGTCAATCCTTCCTCTCAGAGAGCATGAATGCACTAAACTCTTGCATAATGAAGTATTTCCCAGGAGGGCTGAATATCCATTTTGTCTCCCTTCTTTCCTATTCCTAGTTCTAGAAGCACTCACAAATTAGTAAGGTATTTGCAGCTGAGGAATATTTTGCAATATGAAACAATTCATACAACTCTAAAATGTGTATTAGATTGAACCATTTAAAACTATCGCCTTTTTTGTAGATCAACCTGCATGGTTCAAACACACACACTTACACACACAATCTTTTATCAAAAGACATAACATGCATGATGCATGATAACAATTCTTTATATTCCTGTGTAGGTTCAAAATTGCTTTAAGATATGGTAAAATTTAGGCATGTGTGTTATGGATATATATAATGAAGTTAAAATATTTTGTAATATTTTCTGTAATCATGTTTCACTATATACAATCCTATTACAATTTTTAAACATGATATGTAAATTCATGACTTTGAAATGATACATAAAATTCATGATTAGTTCCAAATCAAAATATTGCTTTAAGAATTTTTTTGACAATCCCAGTTGCTATTGTTTTAGGAGAGTGAGGTTTTTTTAAATGAAATTAATAAAAAAACTATCTCAAAACTATAATGATTCACAAAAATTGGGATTGCTGAGAATAGACTATAAATCATTTAAAAATCTTGATTGTAACAATACAATTATTTATTTGGCTAAAGTAAAAGCAAAGCATGAAAATTTTTTGAAATAATATAAAATAATTTATTCTTTGCTACTAGTACAAACATCACTAGCCTGTTCAAAGAACAACCATATAAATGCAAAAGAAAATTCAGTCATCTTTGACATTTTGCCATATTTCATTCTATTAAAACTATAATTTAAAAGATATTCTCGATTTGTTTTAATGAAGATACATTTGCCACAGTAGGAGGATAAAACAGATTTTTACTTAGCAGTTTGTTAACTTGCTTTATAATATTTAAATATCTGTACTTTAGCTCCAGGCCTCTCACATGCTAAATGCTGTTTCCAGCAATATCTTCATTAATTGCAATTACTCATTGGCACTCATGATGTGACAAGTAAATTGGAGCAAATAAATATTTAAAGGTGATTAGGCCATAGAAGAGGCTTCTGTAATAGTTTTTAACTCAAGCCAAAGAGACTAGGCAGGTATCATAATCAAGTGAAGCCAGTGAGGAGGAAGATATTAGGGAGTGGTGGTGACTATGATGAACAGGGCAGAGTTCACGCTGTGTCTAATAGGGATGCCTATTGCTCAGGCCCAGCCCATTATTGCTACCTGGGAATATGGGGTGAGGCTTGCCAAAGCTTATGCTTTAAAAACAAAAATCTAGAAATATGGATATTTTTGTATAAAATCTCTCAGTTTGAAATAAAAATTTTAAACTATGTAGAATGAAGTAAATGTGTCTGTAGGCTAGATTTAACCAATAAACTACCACTTTGCAATCTCTACTCCGCGTTAAGGTAACAAGGAAGTGAACTAAGACTTGCCTTTGACTCTTTTTCCATTTCTCATTTGTCCTCCTATTTGCTATTGTGTTCTGCCCTTCTCTTCCTCCTTCTTCCTTCCCCTCCTCCACCACCCTTCTCTGACTCTGTTTCCTCTTCTCTTCTCCTCTTCTCTCTCCTTCCCCAACTTGGCTTTCTCTGCTCCTTGTGAAATACGGAAGCTACGTACACTGTCATTTCAGTACCAATTAGAAACTAACTAGCTAAGGAAAGAGAAGCTTCCATGTACCAGTGTACAAACAAGAAGAGGAGTTCTTAGATAATGTGGTTTGAGCACCAAAGGTTTCTGCCACAGGATAGTGGCCAATTGACTGATCTAAGATTAAATTGCCTTAAGGAAGCATATTTGGAAAAAAAAAAAAAAAAAAAGCAAAGAAACTTTTTGTACTCAAATGACCAAATACTTTCTATTTCTCAAGTTTGCTATTTTATACACAAAGTTACCAAACTTCTCAACCTCACACATGCTGCTCATATTGGAATAACAAAAGCCAACTTAGGATATTAACATTATTTTTATTCACATGTGTATATACTACAAAGTATAATCTAATTATAATCGGAGCATACTCTCAGAGCTTATGATAATTATCTGAGAAGATTTATTTTATTTTTATTTCTTGAGACAGGGTCATGCTCTGTCACCCAGACTGGAGTGCACTGGAGTGGCACCGTCATAGCTCACTGCAGCCTCCTAGGCTCAACCCTGTGCGAGTGATCCCCATGTTTCAACCTCATGAGTAGCTAGCACTGTAAGTATAAGCTACCATGTCCAGGTACTTTAAAGTTTTTCTGGAGAGACAGGATCTCGCTGGTCTCAATTTGGCCTCCATCCTCTCACCGAGGCTTCCCAAAATGTTGGGATTACAGGTGTGAGCCATTACACCCAGACAGAGAAGATTTATTCTATATGCTTGTGTCTGGCAGCGTTGAGTACATTTAGAGCTAGATTCTCTGTATTAACACATCTACTCCCACACAAAGGCAATGGAATAGAAAGCAACTGGCGCAAGAAGAAAAAGGTGCTAAGAAGTCATCACACAAAACCCAGCAAGAGAATTAGTAAACTAAATTCCATTGGTCCTACAGTGTAGCCACAAAAAACTAAATAGGACGAGTATATTGCATTTTGCTTGATGTCCCAACAATAGACCTTTTCAAATGTATCTCCCCAATTCCTTCTCTGAAATCTTCATTTTCATTGTTTGTAGTAGCTTCATTTCTCTTCCCTAAGCAGCTTTTCATAGATCAGATATTTAAAATGTCAAACAATATTTAAAACAGCAAACATTTAAACATAAAAATTACAATTTATAGAATTACATCAGGAATTACAGTGTCTTGAATCATAATCCCAGAATGACTGGCCTGCTTTAAGCAAAAAGTATATGGAATCAGAAAGTAGTATATGGAATCATAATCAAAAAGTTTTTGGAATCATAATCTTATCCAGTTAACCATTTTACAGTCTCCCTCATTCCCTTCAGTAAACCAGGAGAGTTTTCCACTTCTGTCTGGCATAAATCTATCTTGCTATAAATTTACATCAATTTCTTGTATTCAGTTTTAATTGCAGGTCAACTATGGCTTCTCATCACTTTATAACACATTTTGGTAGGTGAATGCTATGAACTAAATAGAGAATTTTAGAGCTATAAAATCCTTAGACAGCAAATCCTCCACATTTTATAGATGAGGAGTCTAAGGCCCAAACATATCAATTGATTTACCTAGGATCAAAAAGCTAGTAACTGGCAGAGACTGGGCTTAGATTCAGACCTTTTTAGCTTTAATACCTTCCTACCATTTCACACTAATTTTTTAAGCAAGATGGATAAACCCTTGTGCTGCTTAATTGTATGTGTCAACTTGACTGGGCTACTGGATACCCAAATATTTGGTCACACATCATTCTGAATGATTTCATAAAGAAGTTTTTGGATAAGATTAATATTTATATTGGCAGATTTTAACATTAGTCTAGATTAACATTTTAATCAGTAGAGTAAGCAGATTATGATAATATAATGTGGTTGGCCTCATCCAGTTGAAGGCTTGAATATAACAAAAATTTGGATCCTCCCCCAAGTAAGAAAGGATTTCCCCACAGACTGCCCTCAGACAACTGCAAACATCAGCTCTTTTTGCCTGATGGCCCTCAAACTGGAATATCAGTTATCTGTCTGTGTCCCATACCAATGGCCCACTCTACAGATGTTGAACTTAACAGCCTTCATGACTGTGTGCACCAATACCTTATCATTAATCTCATTATGTGTGTGTGTATGTATGTGTGTTGTTTTTCTGGAGAACCCTGACTGATATAATCCTCTTCCCCCAACTGTTTCAGAATAGATATATATCCCTACACAATACTCAATTTCATGCCTCTTTTATCTTTTTACATTTTCTAAATTTCTCATGTTACAAAGTTTCAAATTGGGCAAAGTATCTTGTTTCAGACTGAACCTTGTATGCTAACTTGGATTGGCTTGACTGTCCCTGCTTTCAGCGGCAACAAATGCCTTCCGGACCACACCACTGCTGCTGCTATTACTAAGATCTTTGAGATAGAAGGTGTCAGTTAAATTATTGGGCCTCCATGGCCCTCATCTTCCTCATGCCAAATTATCCCTGTGCCTCAGGACTCAGATGCCAAAGTGGATTCCTATCTGTCAAGGGGTCTGATGGCACAATGCAAAGTGTGAGGGAGTTCAATCCCTGCAGAGTGAAACTTGACCAGTGGAAAGTAGGGAACAGGAGCAAGCTAAATGGACACCTCTATCCTCCTTTCCCATTTCCATGGGCTACATTTAGGTGCATGTCCTCCAAGCTCTTCTGGAGAAATCCTTCATGCTAAGTGAGCCTGCCTGCTGAATGACCAGCCATTTCTTTTCATGGCTCATTGGGACACAGTAGCCAGCATGAAAATATGTCACATAGCTTCACATCTTTCTATGACTTACTTTCTTCCTCCTCACCCTAGCATCCCAGGCTTACACCTTCTAAATAAAGTTTTAGCTTTAATCCTTGCCTTAGTCTCTGCTTTCCAGTGGACCAAGAAAAAGATACTTTTCCTAAGTTAGACTGATGATTCTTCAATAACAGATTGGTTTGGGAGACAAAGAATAGCTAAATTTATCTAACAATTGGCTATTTAAAAAATCAAAATAGAAGTTATATACTTTATAATAGCCAAATGATGTCTTGCTAGAATACTAAAGGAATGGAGCATACCAATTACATAAAATTCTTGACTTGCCTATAATTGATTTTTTTTACACCAAAACAAATTGAAAACCTTTTTATGAGTCCCAGTTTATGAATTTACAGAATTCAATATACAGAAAAAATACTGCATATTAACTCTTTAGTATATAAAAATTTTTCAGTGTTTTGAGCAACATTTCTAACATTAATCATGATAGCGTAATATCAAACACAAAGATGTTATGGTACGTTGAGTGGATGATCATTGTGGGACTGCTTGAGATTCCTTTAACCAAACAAATCTGTGATCTGTTTTCTCCCTTAAAGTGAAAAGTTAAGGATTATAGTCTGATAAACACATGCTAACTAAGGTTTTCCTGACTGTTATGGACTGAATGAATGTTTATGTCCCTCCAAAATGTATATGTTAAATCCCTAATCACCAATGTGATGACATTTGGAGGCAGAACCTTTATAAGTAATCAGTTTTAGATGAAGTCTTGAGGATGCGACCTCATAATAAAAGTAGCGGTCCTATAAGAAGAGACCAGAATGCTTTCCACCATGTGCGCACACAGCAAAAAAATCAGTCACAAATCAGTCACTTGCAAGCTGGGAAATGGGCCTTTAGCAGAAACCAATCAACCGGTATCTTTATCTTGGACTTCATAGCCTCTAGAACTATGAGAAATAAATGTCTGTGTTTAAGTCACCCAGGGTATGATATTTTCTTATAGCAAACCCCCAGACTAGTATATTAATATTCATAACTTACCTAGATGAAACCCTGATGTTTGTTCCTCATTAAACTAGTCTTTGCAAAACAGAGTTAGTGGACAGAGTGGGAATGAGAAAGGCAGATGATTGATGAAGAGTTCAGAGTAAAGTTGAAATGCAATAATTCTGTCTGAAATCTTCTCTAAATACAAACCATTAAAGAAATAAACTTTCTCTAACACTCAGAATTGCTGATGTTGACCTTAGCCTCTCCAAATACCTTAGGACGTCAGAGCTGAACACTCTGGACTGAATCCCATGGAAACAGCATTTAATAACTTCATCCAAAGTCACAGTTAGGGCATACTCTGGTCAGCAAAAGGAACAAAAATACCATCTGCAGTTCTTAATTATATTTGCCCCAAGAGTTAATTTAAATTTGTTTAGTTTATTATGCAGAGGGAAAAAACATTATCAAAAAATCCCAGCTTTTCATAAAGCCAGGGATCAAAGAAGTCAAACCACAGATTCAGCCACTTACATCACCAGCAATAGAGATTCTATAATTAGAGATTAGCCAGCTGCAATCATTTCTGCTGCTTTAGACAGCTGGATCAAGCTGATTTCACTGAGTTGTGTCAAGCTAAAATGTCCCCTTTTTTCCTTTTTTAAAATAAATCAGAAAAATAGTGTGACTCAAATATCCAGAGAACCTCTTTCTCCCACCCAACTTCTAACAAAATATTTTTTGTACCTATTCATTTATTTCTAGTCTCATACCTTTCTCAGCTAAAACACTTTCATTGCCATGTCACTGCCGGTGAGATGCCTAGAAAATCTTTTATCTTAACTTCAAATTGATGACATTAGGAATGGTTTACCTGAACTAAGTCCTATGTTCAATCCTGCCCAAAAAAAAGAACCACTCCATTTATTTTCTCACTCCCAACAGATGGCTGAGAAACCTTAAGATTAATAACTATGGCAAGAGTGGTAACAATTATGACATAAATACTTTTATTATTAATGGAAAAGTAAGCATTCTGGGCCAGATTTTCTTTCCTCTTAATTGTACTGCATTGCGAATTCCCGTGTAGACTGAACTCTGTACCTCAAAATCCTTTCTTCCATTAACAAGTGGAGCTGCTGGTACTGTGTTAGCCATTGTTCTCACTATTGTTCTGTCCTTGTTGTGATATGGGAAGCTGGCTTTACATTTTAAATTGGATGACAAGGCTAAGAAAGTAGCAAGAAATTATTACTCGATACTGTTTTTTTCCCAAGATGTCATTAAAACACTAAAAAGCTGACACAATTTGGCAATTTCCCTATTTCAAATGTATTAGAACCAAGTTTATAGGAACAGCCAACTCCGCTCTAAGGAAATCCAGGATATTTGCTAGAAATATATTCTTTCATTTCATATTACACTGTTAACAATTATTAACCAGCTCTACCAAAACTTAAGCAACATGTAGAGAAAAATACTTTGACCCTAGAGATATCACAAGAAAAAATGATTCTAATCAAATTTATTTAAATAGTTAACAACAAAAATAAATATGAGACCTTTGAGAACCACACAGTTGCCATGGGTTGCCCTATTTTTCTTTTATGACTCCTTCATACAAGAGCAAAAGTTCTAATTTTCTAGTCAGTGAGACTTTATGCTTCTTCTTCCACAAATTAAATATCTCACTTTGGCTGCCAAGATTGCATATATTCCTAATTTATATGATATTGAATTGAATATTAAAGTTGTAGTCATGTTGATCATCATATAGGTTAACGCTTCTTAAACTTTGTCAAAGCCAGGAGTTCCTTTAATTTTCCCCAAGACCTTTTTATTTTGCAAGATTTTGTCAATCCAACAAGATATTTTTATTAAATGATTTACTCTCTCAATTTTTAATTAATGAAATACCCATCTATTGGCATTCAAGGTAAGAGAAAAAGTTAGCTCTCTTTAAATAATGTGGACTAAAAATGGGAGAAGAAGAATTTTCCAAGTTGCTGGGCTGACAAATAGACATCCATGACAAATCCCAGACTAAATTTCTTCATTTCTTACAAATGCTCTTTTTATTTGCCCTGTTCTAGCTTTATGCTTTATTCCTTCTTTCTTCTCTAAGCATGCCTTCTCTGTTTTCTGCGAAAACATGCCTTTGCATATGTTGTTCTTCTAGCTAAGAAGAAATGTTCCTCATTTTTTGCATATACAAGTTATTCAAGTTATTCAACTGCCACCATGTGTGTGTGTGAGCTCTTCCATGACTCCCACATCCACCACCACCACCAGTCAGAATTAACTTCTTTCTTATCTTTACTCCCTCTGTAAGTTGTTTGTACTGTGGTCATAAGATAGTGCTTACACATCTGTTTCCCATACCAGACTGTGTGCTCCTTGAAATCAGTTTCTATGTCTTACTTACATTTTATTCCTAGGGCTTTGCACAGTACCTAACACACAACAAAATACTCACTAATATTTTACTTAATGAGTAAATGAATGAATGAGTGAAACTATAACTATGTAAATCTAGTGTCGTTACTTACAAAGATAAATTTTTCACAAGATTCTAAGCCAGTATGGATTTGGCAAGATGTAAAAGATGAGCAAAGTACTGTAACATGTAAAATCTTTCCTGAAATCAAACAGATATTGGATTTGAGGCTCCTGTGGTTTAAGAGTGCACTGACACTTGTTTTCCATGCTCTACCCACCGGTTTTTCCACTTAACAAAATCTTTTGCTTCTTAGTCAACAATGGTGATAGGTCACATTTTGCTCTTCATGTACATTATTCCATTTGATACTCACATTGACCCTGCAAAGTAGGTATTATTATCAATTTCCCTTTGTAGGTCTAGAAACTAAGGCTCTTAGAGGTTAACTTTGCACAAGATCACAGAATTAGTAGATGTAGGTATGGAGTTGGACTTCACATCTGCTCTCTCCATGGACCACAACACATACTCCATGCATCAACTCTTTCATTATTATTACTGTAAGATCATAGGACTGGGTAAAGTGAGAGGACATGGTGTAAGAGCTGGACCATAGTAACTCATACACTCAGATGTGAAATAAATGCCATCAGGCTTGATTTTCATAGGATGACTTCCACAAAACGCAAAAATAGTACAAGTTTAATTATGTGGGGGAAAATACAAATACACACTGAGATTAAAATATATGAAAAGGTTAAATATAGTACAGCAATAGATTATGCTAGTCTTAACTTTCTTTTTACAATTGTACATATTTTATATTTTTACAATGTCTATTCAGTATAGTGTTATTTGAATAAAAAATAAGAAAATTAGATAAATGGTTAGCTCTATGCAATGCAAACTCAGTGTCTAAGAATTTAGCACCCACACTCACCTGCTTATGAACTTTCAATTTAGAAACCTAGATAAAGAAAAAGAACTCTTATCTTTGCCCACCACCAACAGATGGTAATACCCTTGCTGGTCCCTTTGGACTTAAGAACAAATCGACCTGCACGCTATCTTCAGGACAAATCTGTTTGTAAGTAGAGGAGTCTCCACACATGGTAAAAGAAGTGCTCCAAATAAATGGGAAGTTCTTTTTAAAGATTACTGATTTTTATGAACAAAAATATTAATCACAGCACTAAGAGTAATGGCAAAAACTTAAATTACTGTTGCACCAACCTAATATAATAGCAAAAATTTGTAATTCACCTAAAAAAAGGTAATAATGAAATAGAAATTGATATTATGTCTACTCCATATATTATGAATTATTTTATAGCCATTAATTATATTTTCAAAGAATTCTGATGTCTTTGGGAAATTATCTAGCTGTCATGTTATTTCGAAAATCTAGAATGCAGAATTGTATGTATGCATAACCTCAGCTACATAAATGTATTTACAAAAGAAACTCATCACTAACAGGATATCTGTATAGGTGAGTTATGGAGCAAATTTTAACTTATATCACTATTTCCTTTATATTCTATAACTTTTTCAATGAGTATTTATTAGAAGGAAAAATAAAAATCTTTCTTTCTCCTTCTCTCTGTCACCCCCAACCCCACACGTACACATACAAGCCTAAAGAGAGAAATCCAATCAAAACAGACTTAACATAGAAATGGACAACATGCTTATAATCAATCAACCCCAGGGTGAGTCAAATTAAATGATTCTGCTATAAACATTGAAAACCTAACCTTGGTATTTACCTACACAAAGGACTCAGAGCCCAGAACTTGGGGCTAGATGACAGATAAAACTTCACCATCCCCCCTAGGCCAACAGAATTGCTTACCCATCTCACACATATGCTTGTCTTTTTTTTTTTTTTCCTCACAAGCAACTACTCTTATTAAGGTACAGACTTCTCCAAACAGCAATATTCAGAGCTCTTGCATGGCAAGAAAAAAAAAAAAGACAGGTGAAAAGTTATCTTGACATTCATGTTAAAAGTAGGATTAGAACCGATGAATCACAATTATTTATGGTTTCTACTTTACAAAGCACTTTGTACATACATTGGCTGACAACAACAACATGAGATATGTAGAACACACATTATTTACTTTTACTTCACAAATGTCCTTACTTTTCCCAAGCACTCACACTGCTTCCAAGTAGCAGGGTCTGACTTGAAATCTAGCATCTGAATCCAATCCTATGCTCCATTCACTAAAGGATATTATTCCTCAAAAATAGTCTTAGAGCCTCCAACTAGAAATATATTTATTTTATTCATCTTTAAAAAAAAAGTTGTATATCATGTACAACATCTCCAAGAGTCTTAAAAAATTATAACAGTGTTATGGGGTTGCTTCTAGTACTAAGCACCAACGTAGAACGCTGTTACTATGCTGAAACACAATTTGGGGAAAGCAGATATATAGGAGAGTGAATGGGCTGCATATTCATTAGGCAATTTGTTCTTTACCAAATGCCTCTGAGTCTTGAGTTACATTAAGCTCAGCAGTCATGCTTCCTGCATTAAGGAACACTTTAAGTTGTAAATAACAGAGACCCAATTTAAGCTAGCTTAGGCTAAAAGGAATTAATAGACTCATTATCAAATTACTGAAGGAGAGATGTGCAGTTGGGCCTCAGAAACAACTAGAACCAAGGCCCTGACCACAACCAGGGATCTCTCCTTTTCTTTCCATGTTCTTTCTGCTTCTCTTGGAATTTTAGCTTCATTCTCTTGGAATGGCTTCTTTTTCCCTGCTTGAATCCTGACCACTGGCAACTCTTAAAATCTTCAACTTCCCTTGTGCCCTCTTCCTTTTTGTCTCAATTTGAAAAATCTTCAAAAGAGACTGTGCTTGGCTCAGTTTGAGTCAGGGCCACACTTTGGTCAGAGGAAGAGGGCATTTTACAATGAAATACCCACAAGAAAAACTTGGCTGGAGTAAGGGATGTGTATTAGTCAGCTCAGGCTGGCATAAAATACCACAAACTGGGTGGTTTAAACAGAAATCTGTGTTCTCACGTTCCATAGGCTAGCAGTCCCCGGTTCAGTGTCTGGGGAGGATTTTCCCCCTGACCTGCAGATGGTGACTTCCTTGCTGTGTCCTCACATGGCCTTTCTTTGGTGCCTGTGTGTAGAGAGTGAGCAAATTCTCCTGTATCTCTTCTTAGGAAGACACTAATCTTATTAGATCAGGAGTGACCTTTATGACCTCATCTAACCTTAATTACTTCTTTAGAGCCCTTATCTCTGAATACAGCTACATTGGGGATTAAGGCTTCATACATATGGATTTAGTGGCTGGGGGCACAACCATTCAGTCCATAACAGAGTGGGTCACGATTTTCTAAGGAAGACAATTGTTGTTACCAGAAAAGGGGAGCAGGGCTTGAATAACAAAGCAATAAATAACCTAAATATTTGTTGCCAAGACCTGGACTACAGTCACTATAAATTTCTTGTTAGATGTGGAAATGCAGATTTTAACAACCTACAGAGATGCAGGGGGCTAATAACTCTTATGAAAGACATGGAGACTGACAAGACACATCACTCTTGCCTCTGAGCTGAAAGAAGACCTTTGCACCTGCAGGTGTCTCCTCAAAAGATTGTTTGGGTTCTTATTTAGCACACACTTGAAAAAGTAAGTTGAGCCTCTGCTCTATACCACCAATTATAACCAAAACAGTTTGATACTGGAAAGCCTGGAAAGCAGCAGATGCCCACCAGTGCCATAGAAAATATAACTGTCAGAAAAGCCAGAGAATATTTAAGCTGTGCACTCTGATCTACCCTCCAATCTCGATTCGTTGCAAAATATGATACAACATAATTGGTAAGTTAAAACTTGCCATGTGGAAGTATTGGCTACAACACAGTTAAATGTTAGGGCAAATCTCATTCTTCCAGAATAGTATCTTTGATATTGAAATGGTGTGTGGGTGTGTGTGTGTGTGTGTGTGTGCGCGCATGCATGTGTGACAGGTCTTGCTCTGTCTTCCAGGCTGGAGGGTAGTGGCACAATCATAGCTTGCTGTGACCTCAAACTCCTAGGCCTAAGAGATCCTTCTGCCTCAGCCTCCCAAGTAGTTAGGACTACAGGCATGGGCCACCACACTCAGCTAATTTTTAATTACTTTTGTGGAGACTGGATCTCACTATGTTGCGGTCTCAAACTCCTGGCCTCAAGCAATCCTCCCACCTCAGCCTCCCAACGCCCTGCTATTGTAGCGTGAGCCGCTGTGCCCAGCCTTGATACTAAAATATTTGATCTGAATATCTTCTTTTTTGGCAGTAATTACAGGTCTGGTTTGGTTATCCATCAGGGGCACTGCTGATTCATGATAATAAAATAATGACATCTCCATATTAAAAATGTTTATTCCTCTACATGCTATGGAAAGGAGGTGCATCTCTATCTCATCCAAAATAGCTTCAAATCAGGGATCCTTGAATTAAAAGGAAAATGGACAGAACACACTCCTGGGATGAAAATTGCTATGTGACTAATCAAAAGAACATAACAATCAGCTCTCAAACTTGCAATCATTTTAAGTCTGTACATGTATCAGAAACAAAGAGTTTATTTTAAGCTCATCAACTGATATCTGTGCCTAGAATCAAAGGCTGAGGAAAAGTGGATAAAAGCACGGAGCTTGCTTCAGTTAATCCTGAAGGCATTCTCCTCCAGGTGATGATTAGTAAAACAGCATTTATTGGTTCCTTAATTTGGCTCCCAGCCCCCAAAGCCCAGAGTTGCAATCAAGAAAGAAGCATATATTTTATGTGAATAACATAAAATAAATGTGTGCTAATATAACACATTTATATTAAAGTAACAGACCTTTCATATTTCTAGAATAAAGGATGTCCTTTCAAGCAATGACACGTTTTTACTTTACAGCTTGAGTAATATATATGCTCTTTATAAAGAAAAAAATGTACAGCGGGTTCTCTTGGGTGTGAGTTATATACAAATCCACTTTGCATCCACGTTTTAATACTAAGCTGTGTGAGCTATTACAGCCTTCCTGGACTTAATCCCTCAAGATGTTCATAGTGATGGAGGAAGCCTTCTATCTTGTGTGTTTGTGTGTGTGCATGCTCACGTGCACATGTGTGCATGTGCATATTACATAGCACATCTTACTCCAAATAGAGTCTCAAAATAGTCTCACTGAATCTCCATTCTTTCTGTTCTTTACTATCCCCCAGCTAGTTGAAGAATCCAAAAGTCATAACCAATTCTCAAATATTTTCTTTGAAAACCTGCATCCTGGTGGTTGGTTCCCATTTTGTTTTTATCTAACTCTACTATTTCTTGATATTTCAGTATAAATTCCCAATTTAATATCCTGCCACAAGGACATTAACACAATTGCCAGTATAGGCACTGAGTCCTCTTGGAAATGCTTGGTTTTCAGGATGCCATTCAGAAAATCCAGACAGTGCTTATATTGAAGTTTTAATTTTATTTTTTAAAAATTTTAATTGAAATAAATACAAAGTACTCAAAATTCTCACAGAAAATACATGGACTTTATAAATTATGTTTCTGGACAGAGTTTGAAAAACACTAAAATAACCACATTCTGGGTCTAGCCAAATGGGATTCCACCATTACATTGATAAAGGTAAATTCATTGGAAAGAAATCTTCCTCAGAGGTTTTATCTGGATTGTAGGATTTTCTGTTTGCTTAGTCAGCTGTGCAAGGAAAGAGTTGATTAGCATCTTTCAGTGTTTGGAGTGTTGAGTTTGATCTCTAAAACTAAAAAGCCTGAACCTCTTCTGCTAGGAAGCCATCAAGATCTTAGCTTCACAATCTGATACCTGCTTCCCATAGGCTGTCCTTATGACCAAATATTTTATCCAAATTCAGTTCTTCTTACATCAATTTATTAAACCCAAGGTTTTTTTTTAAGGTGATAAGGAATATATAATGATATTTGAATTTGACTTAAACAAAAGGTTTGGATGGTCTTTTCATGTTCTCATATTTCTCTCTAAACTGGCCAAGGTTTATTTTGAAGAAGGCACTTCGATGAGTACCACATTTGCATGACACAATGAAGATGGACCTATTTTAAGCTCAAATCATTGACAGAAAAGGAAGGGATAAACTTTCCATTGAGGCATCAGGAGCAAAGTTTTAAACAGGCTTTTGCTAGTAAAAGGTCACAAAAAGAGTTTTAAAGCTTTGGTTCGCCCCACTTCTCTGAGCTCCCTAAGCTCCTGGTCTGGGTGTGGGTAATGGACTATGGGCCAGCATGGCTACATATTAAAATGTTGTGTTTATTTTTCCATGGGGGAAAATCATACTGAGAATGGTGATTAGTAGAGAGGCTAACTTGATGCAAAACTGATACTGACACCAAAATTAGACATGTAGGTCTCTAGAGTTGAATAAACCCAGGAGGCTTTATTTAAATTGCATATCAGCTGTGTGGATGACATAGCCTGGAAGCTTCTGCAATGTAGTCATCCAGGGAGTGATATAATCTGGAATATTTTCCTAAGAAACCATATACACCACTATCATCTCAGTTCATAGTTGCCTTTTGTGAGAAATTTTTTATTTAAAGAATGTTTTACAGCTAATCAATATTTTCTTCTTCCCTTTGATTCTGGGTGGGACTTATCAGACCATCACTATGTCCCAAATTCAAGTCCCCAGAGATCTGAATAACTCCACTGTAATAAATGCATAATCAATAAATGTTAAATACTCTTATGAAATAAAAAGAAACAAATTGACAGTACAGTAGAAAGATAGGCAATGATATTTCTAAGAGGGGCTCTTTGAAGACAGGATGGACCAAGAGGAGAGGTAAGCTTCTTCTGATCCTTTTTTGTAACACAGGTCCCCTCTGTAGCTACCACATCTATAATCACACTTCTTGTCAGTCATGATGCAAAATTAATTAAGGAAAAATGTGTGATTGATTTTTAATAATTAAGAAAGAATAGGAGATTAGAAATAAAGTAACATTAAATCACTGAGAATAAGGGGGAAAGAAAGAGTAAAGTACAAACTGAAATGGGAGAATAAATATCCCAATGAAGGCAAGAGATTAACAATTGAAAATAATAAAAGAAAATACATAATGTTTAGAATAAAGTATAAAAGGCCCGTGGTCAGTGAGA
Organism: Cheracebus regulus; assembly: GCA_963574635.1. Taxonomy (NCBI): domain Eukaryota; kingdom Metazoa; phylum Chordata; class Mammalia; order Primates; family Pitheciidae; genus Cheracebus; species Cheracebus regulus. Next base: position 18,362 of record CAUYQU010100198.1, read on the forward strand.
TTAAAGACTAAAATCCTGAGAGCAAAAGAGATAAAGGATGAAAACCCATGAAATAAAATTTTAAACAAAAATCCATATAAATGTGAGGGATTAAGGATTAAGAGCAGGAATTAGGACATACAAAGGTAAAAGTAGAAAATACAATATATGAAAAAGAGTATTAAGGAAAATTATGTTTAAAGGCCTAAATATGAAAAGTCAAACTTTAGATAAATCATTGAATAGAAATGTCAGGGCATGAGGGTGGGCCCCAATGGAGGGTGATGTGGCATAGTCAATAGCTCTTGGGCTGAGCCTCTTGCCCTTCATAAGGGGCTTCCTTTTAAGTGGGGTGGTCTTTACAGGTGGGGCACCAAGGATATGGAGACAATCTTACAAACTTATGTTCCTTGAGTCTCCCTAAAGAATAAAACAGAAAAACCTATAGTTGACTGGCCTCGCAACATTTCCAAGGCAAGCTCCATAGAAAAATTAAGATTCTGTTTTCGAAAATACAAAGGCAGAGGGAGAAGTGATTAAATCCTATAAAACCAGACGCCAAAGAGAAGGGATGAATATGGATTATTTTTTAATCCAAATCTCTTTATACCATCCATGAGAAAGAGTCAAATTTAAGACAACTGATAAGAAGGCATTGTTACATGGAGGTTAACCCCCATGGAACTCATAGCTCAAAGAATTAGTATAGATAATACTTAAATAGTTGTCAATAGGATTTGGAATACATGTAAATTTATCAGAATGCAGAGGAAAAGCACTGGAAGACATGACTGTAATCTAATCCCAGCTCTGTCACTAGCTGACTGTGTGACCTTAGGTAAAGAAAGCATTTTATGTTCTTGCATCTTACTTTACTGTGCATCTGTAAGATAAATAAAAAACTTTGGTTTGATATTCTCTAAAACTAACATTTGAAGTTGAGAGTAAGAATAATGAGCTTTGCCATACATTGAACATTGGGCTGAATGAGTCATAGATCTGGGTCTGCAAGTAGGAATTGAAATATAATACTTTTAAGGGCTGGAAGGTTGAGTGAGAGAAATAACCAGATATAAGACAATAAGGGCTGATAGGGCTGTGAACAACTGGAAATACATGTCTCTTCTAAAGGGCATAGTGCTTCTTAGCTATGCCTGTTATTGTTACGTTGAAATGCAGGCAGCCAAATCTTTAGATCTTTTTTTTTGTAAAGAAGCCAGAAATCTTTTACAATGTGATATCTCCTGATTATTATCATTAACTTATTTAAAAATTACTAGATGAGTCAGCTGAATAACATCTGCCAGCTCAGTTTGGACTGTGGGTCACTGTTTACAAACTCATTGATCTGTAATGCCCCAATCCTTATATCTACGTCAAAAGTTCAGGTCAGGTCCTTACCTAAGCACTGCTGGCCCAAGGCAGAAGTGAATTTATGGAAGCTTTATTTCTCCAGTCACTAGATTTATTCCTGTAAGGTCAGAAGTAATGCTTTCTTTCTTATTTCTTATTACAGTGATTTGCAAATTATTCTCTCTCTCTTTTTTTTTTTGTTCAATCTAGATAAAAGTTTGTCAATTTTGTTGATCTTTTCAAAGAACCAAATTTTGATTTTATGTATTCTATTGTTTTTCTCCTCTTTATTTTACTTACTTATGTTCATCTTTATTTTCTAACTGATTGTTCTTCTTTTTCTAGTTTTTTTTTTAAGATCCAAAGTTAGGTTATTGATTTGAAGTCTATCTTTTTTCATAATATAGGTGTTTATAGCTATAAATTTTCCTCTAAGAACTGCTTTAGTGGTATTTACAAGGTTTTACATGTTGGGTTTTCATTTTCATTCATCTAGGTGTATTTTCTCACTTGTGATTTTTTTTCTGACCCATTAGTTATTTAGGAGTGTGTTAGTTAATTTCCACATATTTTTGAATTTTCTAAATTTCTTTCTGTTATACATTTCTAACTTCTTTCCATCATGGACATAACACATAATTTGTATAATTTCAATCCTTTAAAATTCATTTAGGTTTTTTTTATAGTCTAACATATCATCTATCCTGAAGAATGTTATATATGCACTGAGAATAATGTATATTCTGCTATTGTCAGATTGTATAGATATCTGCTAGGTATAGTTGGTTTATAGTGTTTTCAAGTTTTCTGTTTCCTTAAGGTCTTCTACCTGGTTGTTCCATTTGTTGTTGAAAGTAGGGTATCAAAATCTTCAACCATTATTGTTCAATTGTCTATTGCTCTCTTCAACTCTGTCAGTTTTTGCATTAAATATTTGGGGGCTCTGTTGTTAGGTACTTTTATATTTATAATTGTTATGTCATCTTGACAGATTGGCCCATTTACCATTATAAAATATTCTGGTTTCTAGTAACAATTTTTGTTTTAAAGTCTATTTTGAATCATTCCACATTCTACATCCATGTGTAAACATTTTTTAGCACTCACTTATGAGTAAGAACATGTGATAGTTGTCTTTCTCTGTCTGGCTTGTTTCACTTATAATGAACTCCAGTTCCATCCATATTGCTGCAAAAGATACAACTTTATTCATTTTTTATGGCTGAATACTATTTCATTGTGCATATATGTTACATTTTGTTTATTCAGTCTTCTGTTCAAGGAGACTTAGGTTGATTCCATATCTTTGCTATTGTGAATAGTGCTGTAATAAACATATGAGTGCAAATATCTTTTTGATATATTGATTTCTTTTCCTTTGGGTAGACACCAAGTAGTAGAATTGCTGTATCAGATGATAATTCTATTTTTAGTTCTTTGAGAAATTTCCAGACTGTATTTCATAGAGGCTGTGCTAATTTACATACCAACAGCATACAGGAGTTCCCTTTTCTCTATATCCTTACTAACAACTGTTATTTTTTGACTTTTTAAATAATAGTAATTCTGATTAATATAAGATGATATCAAATTTTGGTTTTAATTTGTATATCTCTGATAATTAGTGATGTTGAGCATTATTTCATATATCTGTTGGCCATTTGTATGCTTTCTTTTGAAAAATGTCTGTTCATGTCTTTTGCCCACTTTTAATTTTTTTTATTTAGTTTTTTTCTTTCCAACTTTTATTTTAGGTTCAAAGGTTACATATGCATGTTTGTTACATGAATAAGTTTGCATTATGGGGATTTGATGTACAGATAATTTCTTCACCCAAATAATCAGCGTAATATCCCAATGAATAGCTTTTCAATCCACATCCTCCTTCTTCCCTCCACCCTCAAGTAGGTCCTGGTGTCTGTTGTTTCATGTTTTGAGTCCATGTGGACTCAATGTTTAGCTCCCACTTGTAAGTGAAAACATTAGCATTTGGTTTACTGTTCCTGCATTAACTTGCTTAGGATAATGGACACCAATGCCATCCATGTTGCTACAAGGGCTATGATTTTGTTCTATTTTATGGCTGTGAAGTATTCCGTGGTGTATATGTGCCACATTTTATTTATCTAGTCCACTATTGATGGGCATCTAGGTTGATTCCATGCCTTTGCTATTGTGAGTAGTGCTGCAATGAACACATGTATGCATGTGTCTGTGTGGTAGGATGATTTACATTCTTTTGGTTATATACAAAATAGGGATTGCTAGGTCGAATGGTAGTTCTATTTTAAGTTCTTTGAGAATTCTCCAGGCTGCTTTCCACAGTGGCAGAACTAATTTACATTCCAATCATCAATGTATAAGCATGCCCTCTTCTCTGCGATCTTGCCAGCATCCATTATTTTTTTTATTTCTTAATAATAGCCATTCTGATTGGTGTGAGATGATATCTCATTGTGGTATTGATTTGCATCCGCCTAAAGATTGGTAATATTGAGCATTTTTGTTCATATGCTTGTTGGCCATTTTTATGTCTTGAGAAATGTCTGTTCATGTCTTTTGCCAATTTTTTAATGAGGGTGTTTGTTTTTTGCTTGTTGATTTGCTTAAGTTCCTTATAGATTCTGGATATTAGACCTTTGTCAGAGGTATAGCTTGCAAATATTTTCTGCCATTTTACAGGTTGTCTGTATATTCTGTTGATTTTCTTTTGGTGGGTAGAAGCTCTTTGGTTCAATTATGTCCCATTTGTCAATTTTTTATTGTTGCAATTGTTTTGTGATGAAGTATTTGCTAGAGCCAGTGTCCAGAATGGTATTTCCTAGGTTTTCTTCTAAGGTTTTTATAGTTTTAGGTTTTACATTTAAGTCTTCGATACATCTTCAGTTGATTTTTTAATATGGTGAAAGGTAGGAGTTCTGTTTTAATCTTCTGCATATGGCTAGCCAGTTATCCCCACACCATTTATTGAATAATAAGTCCTTTTCCCACTGCTTGTAAACGTTGACTGTGTCAAAAATTAGATAGTTGTAGGTGTGCAGCTTATTTCTGGATTCTCTAATCTGTTCCATCGGTCTGCATGTCTGTTTTTGTATCAGTATCAGTTTTAATTACTGTAATCTTATACTGTACTTTGAAGTCACTTTTTCCACTTTTTAATGGGATTATTTGTTTTTTGTTGTTGTTGATTTGTTAGAGCTACTTGTAAATTCTGATATTAGATGAATAGTTTGCAAATATTTTCTCTCATTCTTCAGGTGTCTCTTCACTCTGTTATTTCTTTTGTTGTGCATAAGCTTTTTAGCTTAACCAAGTCTGATTTGTCTATTTTTGGTTTTTGCTTGTGCTTTTAAGGTCTTAGTCATAATTCTTTTTCTAGACTAATGTTCAGAAGAGTCTTCCCTATGATTTCATCAAGTATTTTTATAGTTTTGGGTCTTACACTAAAGTCTTGAATCATTTTGGGTTTATTTTTGTATGCAGTGAGAGAAAGAGGTCCAGTTTTATTCTTCAGCATATGGCTGATACAATTTTCACAGTATCATTTATTTAAATGGGTATTATTTCCCCATTGTATGTTCTTGTTGGCTTTGTTAAATATTAGTTAGCTATAAATATACGGGTTTATTTCTAGGTTCTCTATTTTGTTCCATTTATCTATGTACCTACTTTCATAACAGCACCATGCTGTTTTGGTTACTATAGTCTTGTAATGTAATTTGAAGTAAGGTAATGTGATGCCTCCAGCTTTGTTCTTCTTGCCTAGGATTGCTTTGGCTATTCAGGCTGTTTCTTTGGTTCCATATGAATTTTAGGATTGTTTTTTTCTGAACCTGTGAAAAATGATGTTGGTATATTTTGGAATTACTTTGAATCTGTAGATTGCTTTAAGCAGTATGGTTATTTTAACAATATTAATTGTGATTTATATGAATGGGGTAATTTTCCATTTGTTTTTGTATCATTTGTATCATATATAAATTGTGACTATGACTCTTTCTTTTGTTTTTGTTGCTCTTATTTATAACTGAATTTTTATTGTATAAAACCATCACCACTAAATATTGGGAACATTTTCATTATTCCAAAAAGAAACCCTGTACCTATTAGTCATCAATCTCTGTCATTTTCTGGCCCTGCTCTGGAAATCACTAATTCCATCTCTATGTATTTGCCTATTCTGGACATTTCATATAAATAGAACTTTACTAAACATAGCCTTTTATCTGACTTTTTAACTTATCCTAATATTTTCCAAGGTTCATCCATGTTGTAGCATGTATCCGCACTTTATTCATTCTTTTATTATAGTTTAAGTTCTGCGACACATGTACAGAACATGCAGGTTTGTTACATAGGTATACACATGCCATGGTGGCTTGCTGCATCCATCAACCCATCATCTACATTAGGTATTTCTTCGAATGCTGTCTCTCCCCTATCCTCCAACCCCAACAGGCCCCCATTGTGTGATGTTCCCCTCCTTGTGTTCATGTGTTCTCGTTGTTCAAC
>CAUYQU010100199.1:0-59971 GCA_963574635.1 Cheracebus regulus
GATCCAATAAAATCTCAGCAAACTGACACAAGAACACAAAATCAAACACCACATGTCCTCACTCATAGGCGGATGTTGAACAATGAGAACACATGGACACAGGGAGGGGAGCACTACACACTGGGGTCTGTTGGGGGGAAACAGGGGAGGGACAGTGGGGGGTGGGGAGTTGAGGAGAGAGAGCATGGGGAGAAAGGCCAGATATAGGTGAAGGGGAGGAAGGCAACAAATCACACTGCCATGTGTGTACCTACTCAACAATATTGCATGTTCTTCACATGTACCCCAAAACCTAAAATGCAATAAAAATTTTTTAAAAAAAAGAAAAGAAAATTTTAAAAAATTATAATAAAATGGGAGGCCAATTTGCCCTGAGTTTGCCCAGCTTGAAAGGGCCCAAGGTATTTTCTTTTCACATATGCAATGTGGTAACCAATTACAGAAGATGCCAAGAAACCAAAGAACAAGACAAACAACTCCAATATGCTGGGAAATGGTAATTTACTGAAGTAAGTTACAAACAGAAATGTGATCTTGGGCAGCTACAAGGTGGACAGATCTCCACACCACACCCTCCCAGACACAAGGTTTATATATTGGGAAAAAAGTATATGGTCTGGAAGAAATATATAGGTGGCTCAGTGACTGCTATGAGCATCACAGCCGATGACATATGAATCACCAAAGGTTGTTTGGGAGGTAATGTGAAACTGACACTACATAGATGTTTCTACATAAAGAGTGATAAATCAACTACACATGTTGGAGGCATTCCCAGACTCAGGGCTTGTCAGGAATCACATATGGATTAGCAACTAAATTAGAGTCACTCTTGTCCCCACAGAACAAATGTGGTATTCTGGAAGACTGGATCACTCATGAGGATGTAGCATATTAATTCTCTTTCATGAGTGCACATATGTGAAAATGATAGATTCATATGAAGACTTTTTTCAGAGACTGGTAAGAGAGAGCAATGCTATGAAAACATGACAGCACAAAGACTGAGGATACCTGACAACAGAGAAGGCTTAATCCAAGTGTGAGAAGTAAGCCTGAAGCGTACTCTGATTCACATACATAGTCAGGGAGGGCAAGAACTAACAGTTAGTGTCATAGCACTGATATTCTACATGAATTCTGTTATGGCAAAGTACTTTGTTAATGCTTTTATAGTTATAATTATGTTTCACCCTAACTTATTTTATGCTTGGCTGTTTCTGTCAAGCCCTATAGGACCATGTTTGTTTAAAAACATCATGGAGAACAAAGGAGACAATAAGGCAATATCTAAAACAATATTTTAAAAAATTAGGATTCCAATTGTACCATTAGATAATAAAATGACAACTTTAATTTATGTAAAATAATAGTGATTAGCATAACTAATAATGACTTATCCAGAGTCACAAAGCAGTGATCTTTCTACTTTACTACATTGCTGTTTCGGAGTCTGTTCTAATGCTGGGAGAAACAAAATATTAAAATATATTTCTATATTATATAGTAAATGAGAAGGATATAATAAGCTGTAAGAATTAAAGGGTATATTCGTCCATTTTCATGATGCCAATAAAGACATATCTGAGACTGAGTAATTTATAAAGAAACAGAGGTTTAGTGGACTCAGTTTTACATGGCTGGAGAGGCCTCACAATCATGGTACAAGGCAAAAGGCGCATCTTACGTGGCAGCAAGCAAAGAGCAAATGAGAGCCAAGCAGAAGGGGAAAACCCTCATAAAAACATCAAATCTCATGAGACTTATTCACTACTATGAGAATAGTAAGGGAATCTGTCCCCATGATTTAATCATCCCCCAGCAGGTCCCTCTCACATGTGGGAATTATGGGAACTAATATTTGAGATGAAATTTAGATGGGAACACAGCCAAATCATAACATTCCACCCTGGCCCCTCCCAAATCTCATGTCCTCACATTGCAAAACCAATTATGCCTTCCCAACAGTCCCCCAAAGTTTTAACTCATTTCAGCATTAACTGAAAAGTCCACAGTCCAAAGTCATCTGAGACAAGTCTTTTCCACCTCTAAGCTTGTAAAATCAAAAGCAAGCTAGTTACTTCATATAAACAATGAGTGTATAGGCATTGGGTAAATATACCCATTCCAAATGGGAGAAATTGGCCAAAAAAGGGGGGTTACAGGCCCTATGCAAGTCTAAAATCCCATGGGGCAGTAAAATCTTAAAGCTCCAAAATTATCTCCTTTGACTCCATGTCTCACATCCAGGTTGTGCTGATGTAAGAGTTGGTTCCCTTGGTCTTGGGCAGCGCTGTACTTCTGCCTTTGCAGGTTTTGGTCTCCCTTAAAGCTGCTTTCATGGGCTGGCATTGTTTGTGGCTTTTCCAGGTCCAGTGTAAGCTGTAGGTAGATCTACCATTCTGGGGTCTGGAGGATGATGGCCCTCCTCTCACATGTTCACTAGGCAGTGCCCCAGTGGGGACTCTGTCTGAGGCTCTGATCCCATATTTCCCTTCTGCACTGCCCCAGCAGAGGTCCTCCATAAGGGCACAATCCCTGCAGCAAACTTCTGCCTGGACATCCAGGCATTTTTATACATTCTCTGAAATCTAGGTGGAGGTTCCCAAACCTCAATTTTTGACTTCTGTATGAGCACAGGCTAAACACCACGTAGAAGCTGCCTTCACCCTCTGAAGCTATGGCCTGAGCTGTACCTTGGCCACTTACAACCATGGATAGGGTGGCTGGGACTCAGGGCACCAAATTCCTAATCTGTATACAGCCAGGGCACCTGGGCCTGGCCCACAAAACCATTTTTTCCTCCTAGGCCTCTGGGCGTGTGATGGGAGGGGTTCTCTCAAAGGTCTCTGACGTGCCCTGGAGACATTTTCCCCATTGTCTTGGGGATTCACATTTGGTTTCTTGTTATTTATGCAAATTTATGCAGCTGGCTTGAATTTCTCCTAAGAAAATGGATTTTCTTTTCTTTCACATGGTACAGCTGCAAATATTCTGAACTTTTATGCCCTGATTTCCTTTTTCAAACTGAATATCTTTAACAGCACCCAAGTCACTTATTGAATGCTTTGCTACTTAGATATTTCTTCCACCAGATACCCTAAATTATCTCCCTCAAGTTCAAAAGTTCCACAAATCTCTTAGCAGGGGGCAAATGCCACCAGTCTCTTTGCTGAAACATAGCAAGAGTCACCTTCACTCCATTTCCTAACAAGTTCCTCATCTCCATCTGCGACTACCACAGACTAGATTTCATTGTCCATATCATTTTTGGCATTTTGGTCAAAGTCATTAAATAAGTCTCTATGAAGTTCCAAACTTTCCCACATTTTCCTCTCTTTGTCTGAGTCTTCCAAGCTGTTCCAACCTTCTGTTACCCAGTTCCAAAGTTGTCGCCACATTTTCAGATATCTTTATGGCAGCAAACCACTCTACCTGTACCAATATATTGTAGTAGTCCATTTTCATGCTGCTGATAAGATATATCCAACACTGAGTCATTTGTAAAGAAAAAAGAGGTTTAATGAACTCACAGTTCTACGTGGCTTGGGCAGCCTCACAATCATGGCAGAAAGTGAAAGCCATGTCTTACATGGCAGCAGGCAAGAGAGAATGAAAGCTAAGCAGAAAAGGAAATCCCTTATGAAACCATCAGATTTCGTGAGACTTATTCACTACCACAAGAACAGCATGGAGGACTGTTTCCTGTATGTTCTGCCTATTAATATCTATTAAAGTTTTAACTCTGATTCAAGATGATCGGATGCTTTGCAGTTAATGAAATCAGTTTTATTTTGCTCAAGTTCTTTCTGTACCTGAAGGTTCCATCTTACCTCTGCACTCTTCTTCAGTGGATGTTGTAGTCTCTAATTTGTTAATTTACAGGTTTTGGAAATAAATAATTTTGATATTCAGTGGAAGAAATACTGACCCAATTTTGTAATAATCCTAGGAAGCCCTCTAAATAATACTATTAAGTATTCTCCTGGAAGAATTAGTTGATATTATCTTCTAATCAATTCTTAGGAATAATAAATTTTATCCAATTTGAGTTTCTTCAACTCTCAAAAATGAAAATTAATAACTTGTTTTTCTAATATATTCATTAAAAAAGTATTGTGTATTTCTAACCAGTGATTTCTGTTACTATGGCAGCCCAATCCAGACAGTCCCCTTCTGGAACCGGTCATCAGGACGTCTTACTTTAGGCTACCAGGGCTTCAAGAAGTTGTTTCTAAACTTTTGAATGATGGGAGTTTTTTATCCCAAACACAGTTTTTAAAGATAAAAATCGTATTTTATTTAAGGAGAGAAAACAGGATTGCAATTTACTTTCTCATTCTTTGTTCCTCTGAGACTTCAGAGAAATTCTATATGGGATCTCTATGGTGGTGACTACAGTGAGTACGGTGAAAAAATGAATGGCTTAGATTAAAAATATTACCATAGCCAAATCCTAAATTAGGTTCCTCTTACTTCTTTAACCTCAGAAATTCCTGCACACAAAAAGAATCTCCCTGTTACTCAAAATCCTTCAATAGCAGTTGTAGGTACATGCGATTCAAAAATCATATCCCAGTCAATTCAGTACAATTTTATATAAGCATAAAGTATATCATTAAATATAAGTAAAAGCATAACAATTATATATGTTTCATGTTATGTTTTTTCAGAAATTCATACCAAAAATCTTGTCTTTATAGAAATAGAGCAAGTTCACAAAGCATTACTACACATTTTTCATATTCAAATTTTAGTAAGCTATATTCAGACTCATTGTTAGGTACTAACTACAATAAGAGCTATAACATAGAAATATCTTTTAAAATACTGTATAAGGTAGAGAGATAAGGTTGGCAATAACTAATGCTAAGAATATTATACATTCTGAGATCATAGACTAATTTCAAGAACATATATTGTTATTTCTTTTCTTCACAATTTGACAGATGAGTACAGCTGTACCTTCAGTACAGCTATTCCAGCAAGTTAGTATATATATGATTTTGTTTAAGATAATTTAGTCCCAATTTTATGGATCAAAAATAGTTACAAATTAGGGTTTAAAAAATCATTCAAATTAATAAAATCTTTATACATTCAGGTCATTGAAGAAAACATTGAAGACTTTCTTTTTGTTCACATTATGATATCAATTTAAACACACAAAATGCATTTAAGTCACACTTTTTCACATATTTTCTGTTGTGCTTTGAAGGAAAATATCAGAATATAAACTATGTATAAAAATATAATTTATATGTACAGGTTCCTTTGAACTTGTTCAACATCTCATAGAAAAGAAAGGCAATACTTAAAGGAATATACATGATATGAGGAAGAAATTCAAGTTCTTATAGCAGAGGCTTAATAAACAACTTTAAAAAAATAAAACACAGGATAATGTTAATGGATTTTGTGTTGAAGTGCTGGCCTAAGCCACCAACTGAAAATTTATTTAGCATTTATATTATATACTGTACCTCCTATATTACTAATGCTGAAGTGATGAAGTTATAGAGCTCATTCTCCACCCTCTGGATGATTATAAGCATATTGTTCAACTTATATTTTATGTTTCATTTATAAATGTACTATTGAGGTTGATGTTAAGGTATTCTGAGAGCCAAACTAACTTAACAAATGGGTCTCCCTTCTCTGTGCTCTCTCCATGTCATCATTCTCTCCTGAACCAAACACTTTCTGAGGCCTTCATAGTGCTTTGCTCAGGTGGGCTAGGATCTCTTGTGGTTTTTGCTGAGAATAAGTGTAATATTAATCTATATAAGGGGTGGTTGTGTTTGGAGACCACTTTGGGAGAGAGATACATTGGAAAGCCACAGTTCACTATCTGAACATGAATATGGTCTGAGATCTGCAGGTATCCTTGGGAATAGAATCATATCAGAAACCTCAACTATACCTAGTCTAGTTCTAAGAAGCCAATTAACAGTTGGAAAAAGTTACTGTGATGTTCCCACTCCTTAGGATAGAAAAATAGGAAATAGTATTTTTCCTAGTGCCTCAGGGAGATCCAGTTGCCACAGTGAGAAAAACGTAAGTAAAAACAATAATATTCAGCAAAATAGGTCTAATGTAGGAGGCAGAGATGTATAATTAATAAGATTTAAGAAAAATCTTTGGCTTGAGAAAAGTCAATCCATTCAAAATAAAAACCCAAAAAACATAATTTAACTGTTAATTCAGTGCACAAGTTAATTTAGAAGACGGAAATAGTTAAAAGTTGAGTTAACAGCTTGGGAAATCAAGTTAAAGGAATATCAATATCATAAAACAAAAGTATAAAGAAATAAATAGAGAAAAATTAGATTTTGGATAATACATTAATGACATATAAAGTACAAATAGTAGATAAATATTAATAAATATGAGGTATACATACAGAGAGGTGAAAATTAAACTATGAATAGAAAATTTTCATGATATAGAGAAAATAGACTTGCAGATTGAAAATACTTGGATCAAATTCATGAGACAAATCATATCCAGTTGTGTCATTTCTAGCTATAAAAATTGTTTGACTCTAAAAAATTAACAGAAGTAAAAATCTACAAAAACATTAACCCAAAGAAAAAAAAATTGACATTGGGATTCTTTACTTATCATAGTGGCATCTAAAATATACAACTGACTACCATCAATAGACTATTATGAATGTAGAATGCAAACATGAGATAAGATGAATGAGAGGGAGAGAAAATAAAATCATGGTGAAAGAATCTTGCAATATTTATAAAGCTAGATCAAAATATTCAAAGACAAACAATTGCACTAAAATTGCTAAATTAGGTTTCTTAAAACATAGCTATTGTAAACAGTGCTGCAACATACACAGGAATGCCTAAATGTCCAGCAACAGATGATTGGATAAAGAAAATGTGGTTCATATATACAATGGAGTACTATTCAGCCATAAAAAGGAATGATATCTAGTCATTTGCAACAACATGGATGAAACTAGATACTATGTTAAGTGAAATAAGCCAGACACAGAAAGACAAATATCACACATTCTCACTTATTTTTGGGTCTAAAAATCAGAACTAATGAGCTCATGGACATAGAGACTAGAAGGCTGATTACTAGAGGCTGGGAAGCATAGTGAGGAGTTGAGTCTGGGGGCAGGTAGAGATGGTTAATGGGTACAAAAAAGTTAGAATGAATAAAGCATACTCGTTTATAGCACAACAACATGACTCGAGTCAATAAAAACTTCACTGTACATTTTTAAATAATCTTAAGTTGGTAACTCAAAGGATTTGAGTTTTGGGATGAATACCCCAATTCTCCATGATACACTTATTTCACATTATATGCCTATATCAAAACATTTCATGTACCTCATAAATATATATGTGTACCCACAAAAATTAAAATTAAATAATTTTTAAAAACCAAACAGCTATTCTTCAGGGATTATTTAGATTAAATAAAAGATAAAAATTACTAAACTATCTCAAGAAGTTGGAGTGATGTCAAAGAGGGTATTTAAATTATAAAAGTCCTAATACCAAGGATGGAAAGGAGAGAATGAGAAGACAGAGACTGAATCACACCTATTTCCCTGTGACAGTCAGCCAGGCCCCACATAGCTTCCTACTTGACAGGAAGATGACCAGATACATGTGTCACCAAACACCAGGGCTTCAGTGTAAGTCCCCTTGCTTACCACAGAGAAAGCCAATCACTGATACAATAGGGTATTGCTAAGGAAGAAAGTTTTATTATATTACCAGAAAGATTTATTATATTACCAGCCAAGAGATAGGAGTCAAACCTCAAATCCATCCCCATTCTTCAACCAAGTTAGGTGTTTTTGTGGTAAGGAAGGAAAACAGGAGGAGCAGGGTCAAGAGTTGATCAACAGGCAGCAGATGATCAAATGTGGTGTCAAGCATCTCACTCCAACTATGTGTAGTAGTGGAGTAAAAAAATGAAAAATTGGTCAAACAGAATTGAGTGTAGTGATCTAAAATCCTCAGCTCCTTGATATCATACAGAAGGCCTGATGGCCAGTTTCCTGAAAAAAAGATGTAAGATTAAAATTGGGCTGGTTTTAGTCTCCCCTTTTATTTATCAATTTCTCAATCATGGCAAATAAGGTCATCAACTTTTCTGCCTGCTTCATGCTGAAGATGGGTGTCATAGGATAATGAAACTTACTTAGGGTCCTTGTCTGAGTTCTAAATATTAATTTAAGGCCATTCGAGGATCCATAAGACCATGGTTATCCCTTGGAGGAATCCCAGAGGAGCAGGTTTTACCCAAGCTGTGAATTCATGGCTTAACACTGCCTGACTTGACAAATGAGTTGGTGGTCAGCAGCACCTAAAAAGGACTGACCCCACTGTGGTCGCAGATGACCTTCAACCTGGTGGATTTCTAGGTCATCAGCAGGACTTGGTCCCCGGGTTTCAGAGTGAAGAAGCACATTGTAGGAAACTGGAGTCTTTTGAAAGAAAACTTAGACTAATTAATGTGTTTCATAGTTGTTTTGTATACAATCTAGCTTGTTTCAGAGGAAGAAAAATCCTCAAGTGACAGGTAGTCCAAGACACTGAGAAATGATCTCTCATATAACATTTTGAAGGGGCTAAGAGCCAACCCATTTCTGAGTGCTACTCATTCTCAGCAGGGCAAGAGGCAAGACTTTTCCAGGAAAGATTTATCTCTTGGCATATTCTTGTGATAATTCTGGAGTTACTTGAACTATAAAAGTGACTCAATTGTCCCCTTGGAGACAGGAATTATGTTCTTCATTAAAGGCTTTACTTTGATCTCTTTGGTAGACTTCTCAGTCCTGATAGAGTAAGCCTCAACCAGGCCTGTGTAGGTTGAGTCAGTTGTTGTATCTAATTCCAAAGGAAATGGGCATAATGTGGCTTTTCTGACCTCATAATGAGCTGGGAACCCAGTTTTAAGGTTTTTCTCGGGTCCCCTTGGCCACAAGTAGGTCCATTCAGTCAGTGGCAGGGGGACTTAGGATTTTATTTTTACTTTATATTTCCTCCTCTTGGCCAAGATTTGCCAGAGGCAGCATCAATGGCTAAACTTTTATTTTGTCCCATATCATTGCCAGGTGGTGTGGCTACCTGCCCCGAGTCCATCCTGTCCCTTAGTAGAAGCCCTATTGCCAAAAGACCTATAGCCAATTAAATGTGCTAGGTCAGACAAGAATGCAGATGAGCAAGTACTCATTAACTCTCAAAACTTTTAAGCAATATAAAAGCCAAAACACAGAGTACAAAAGCAAATTTACAGAATTGAATTCTAGTCTTAGATAATGACTTGTAGCAATTATCTGTACGAAAAGTAAGCATTTTGTTAGATTCATTTGTGTTAAGGAATTTAGGGAGGCAGACTTCCTCAGTCTGTCAGCTGTTTAGGAATTTGTATGCCTATCCTTGATTTGGAGGGCCTGAACTAATTTTATCCCTCAAAATCAGCTCTTACAATCTTCCATAATGACCTCTTCTGATGGGCCTAGAGGGATTGAAAAGTTTTACTTTTTGGCCCTATGTCTCATGAAAGTAGTTTGTCATATTCTCCTGAATTTGAAGAAGAGGATTTGGCTTTTGTCAATGTTCAAGATTTAGCAGGAGCTGGGGCCAGTTTTCAGGACTCAAATCCTATTAAATTTGACCCAGGAGTCAAATTCTATTACAATACAAGGATTGGTTAATAAGATGTTTATCAAAGATTTTGAAAGCCTCAAAACATTTGCTCAAAACAGAATCACAGGTTATTATAAAATAATATTTATTTAACCAAAGTGATAATTAAAATACTTTAAAAGCAGTGCAGAAATAAAATTATAGTAAAAGAGCATTCTATTGATAATGTGTGGGTAGAAACTTATCTTACAGCAAAGTAGTCTATCTACAATATAAATGATCAAGTATAATCGAGGCACTTATTCTAAGAACAGAAGCCAATATTTAATGAATGTTTAAACATAACATTTGGAAATTAGTGGTTCAGTTTACTAATACTACAAAAAGCCTTATTGTTCTAACAAGTCACAAATTAAACACTGGTTTTGTATCAAGTAGTTATTGCCTGCAACACATCAAATCACTGTATTAAAGTGGTTAGGTTCCTCTTTGCTTATGTCCAATTGCTAGCATTCTAGTAACAGAACTGTGCTTTTATTTTTGGCCAGGAAACCTAAAGCTGTTATAGCTCTCTATAACACCAGATTTAAACCAAACCAATCTATTTTTTAAGTGGTTGGTATGCTCTATCATTTCTCGAGACTTGACAAAAGTAGCTTATGTTTTGAATGAACAGAAAATAATGAATCGTTGGAAATTATTAGGAAACAGAATGACTATTCAGAGAACCAAATAAAAGTCTTCCTCTAGAAACTAAACAGATACTTTACATATGTATATACAAGTAAAACCAGAAAAGCAAATAAATGTGAATTAGAAGCAAAAAATAGTTAACCTTAAATTTTCTCCTTAATTTACCTTTGAAGCTACAGTGCTACCCAGAGCTTTAAAGACACACACACACACACACACAAACACACACTATAAATTAATATATTTAAGTCTGCCAACATCATCATACATTTTGTACAATTAAGATAATCACTTCAGGCACATAACCAGTAAGTACTTTAGTATTAATACTATATGTGGAATAGCAAATATCGTGTGAAACAAAGAAATGCAAACATTTGTGAAATTTGGCTCCATGCTAAATGTGGCTTCATGCTCAACTATTTTAAAGAATTACCAAACTGCCAATTTATTTCTTTACAATATCTACTTTACTTTCATTTTTAACTATAAGGAATATTAATTAGCCAAATTTCTCCAGTTTTCTAATATTTTGTTAACTTTTTAAATGTTTTATTTTTCCTGTATATGCATGAAGATAGACATACGGAAAAAAAATACTTATGACTTACCTAGACCATCTATAATATGCTGAACTTTGTTTTGTCCTAAATTTTCTCTTCATTTTACTTTAGGATACGAATTTACCAAGGTCATTTCTCATACAAAATTATTCTCCTTTCTTTATAACCTTCCTTACTGAAAATACATCTTCATATATCCATAACTTTCTTCATGTTTCTCCCCTACTTACTGATTCCCTTCTAGCTTGTTTTACAAATAACGTTTCAAAGTCCATTGTTTAAATTAACCTTTAGTTAACTTCTGAGTTAGACAAAGTTATTCTTTCTCTCAATAAGAACACTTTTTTTCAGGATGTTTTATTTACAGGATTATATGAAAGTTAGAATTCTTAGTCTCAGTAACCTTAAATTTCAGTGAAGACCTGGGAAGCAAGAAATCCTGAACTGTCAATTTAATATTAGCATTTATAGATAAGAATATTGTACAATTTTTGAAAACATGTTTTCCTATGTCACAATCCTTTCTTAATCAGAAATGACCTAAACATATGATAAGTATCAAAATTAACTAAGATTTTAAATTATAAAAGTTCACCTACAAACATTTGCCCATCTACATGTACTCAATACTTTACTTTTTAATAAGTTATCTAGATTACTTCTGAGAACGGATATTAGACAAAGCTAGCCATTATTTCAAGTTGTTTCCTTGTTAACCATTTTTATAGCCTATGATTATCAGGTGTTCACCTAAGTAACTTAAAGGTATTTTCAACAATAACTCAGAAGATTCAGCTGTTTCTGTTAAATCAACAACATTAGTCTTATTTGTCAAAAGATAACACATAGATCATTTTGCTCTTGGCTGAGTTTACAGTCTTAAATCTTTGGTGCCAAACCCTGACACCTTAAAATATCCAGCAAAAAGAAATATAAAGTCCAGACAAAAATACATGCAGATAATTCTGAGGACAATTCTATTTTTATTTTACCAATTATCTTAAAGCTTGTTTAAAGATATACTTAACTCACATAAACGTGAATATATGCACTCTTATTTACGTGCCAATTTGATACCTTATAAAAGCAGCACTTAACACCAAACATAGATGCACACATATAAAGATCCAATAGCTTTTACCTTGGAACTCTAGCCATGAGATAGTAATACAAAATCACTGGTTTATGAAAATGTTAACCTGGCTAAATTTTGTTTGCCTTGATAGATAATCTAATGAGGCTGTGACCCAAAATTTTAGGTAAAGTGGTTTCAGTCCAGGAGGCCTGAAAGTCAGTTTCCTGAGAAAAGGTATAAGTTTACAATTGGGCCAGTTTCACCTCAGCAGCAATATTATATATATAGAATAAAAGATAATAAATAATGCATGCACATTAAATACAATAACAATGGAGCCAAAGAACACCACAGAAGAACATCATGTACTAACCAGGTCTGGCCCTGCTCAGAACAGCAGCATATAATCTGGATACATGGAACTCTAACCTGCTTTTCCATTCAATAACAAAATGAAGATGGTATTACAGTTCAAAGACCTTTCAAGATTAGATGACACCAGACGTGTTCACGGTGGTATGGCCTACCCATGGCCCAAAACTATGTTCAGATCAACCCTGAAGACAGGTTGGAGTTCTAGCCTAGCCTTCACTCTCAGAACTCCAAACCCCCCATGACTACATTGACACACAAAAACAATCAACAAAATGCAATCCAACTGCTACAGCAACAAACCCCAAGAGTGCCCACACTGAAACAGTCAGGGTGCTTCCTCCCTCTGTTAGGCTTGTTCAACTTGCAAACAGAAATTCCTTTAAAACTTACCAAGTTTTTGAGAACAACAGATCCCACTATCTGGGCCCACAAAAAACATTTACCTGTCTAGATGCAGATGTTCTTCTGAGGCAATCAGGAATATAGTTGAGGTCCTCAGCAGCAGGGCCAAAGGGAGACAGAAATCCACCTCTGGCCAAAAATCATTGGGCAACAGCTAGAAGGGATTGCAAAACTCTCTCGGCCTGCAGCAGCTGAGCCTATAGCAACATGTTTCTGGTCAGGGAAACAAAATCTGTTACTGACACCAGTTCAGTCTCGAGCCGTTTGCTTGCAACACAAAAGCGCAATCACTAAGATGAGCGCTGCCAGGGAAGAGGCTTTATTCTCGTACAGGTGGCATCAACCAGAGACAGAAGCCCAACCTCAAATCTGTCTCCACTCTAATCAAGGTTAGCAGTTTATATAGTAATGAAGGAAAACAGTAGGGGCAACAAGAAGAGTTGATCAACAAGCAGCAGGTGACCAAATGAGAGATCTAGCATCTCATTGTATACACATGCAGAAAGACAGGAAGGAAGGGAAGGTAGAGGAATTGGTCAACAGGCAACAGGTGCATCCAATTGTTTGGGCTCAGTGATCCAAAAGCCTCAGCTCCCTGATTGAGTCCAGGAGGCCTGAAAGTCAGTTTCCTGAGAAAAGGTATAAGTTTACAATTGGGCCAGTTTCACCTCAGCAGCAATATTATATATATAGAATAAAAGATAATAAATAATGCATGCACATTAAATACAATAACATATATATAATTTGACATGCATCACATAACTATACAACATGTACATCTATTTAAAAAATGCATTCATATAGTTGTGTGTACACACATATGTGAGGAGTCAGTTTATGCAAGAGAAAAACAATTGTATTCAATCATGCTTAAGTATGCAAAATAATAATAGTAATGAATGTCTGTGTCTGGATAGACAATGTTTATGAAACCCTAACATTTAAGCCTTGTTATGTCTATTACTATTCCATAAATGTAGTCATTGAAAATTGAAAAATAGATACAAATTTCTCATATGTAAGGAGATGGGGTCCGTTGAACTGTGAACTGTTAAATAACCTCTTATATTAAAAACCACTTTCAAATGGCTATTATAAATCAAACATTTTTAGTTATTATAATATTCAAGCTACAACAAGAATCTCATTCTCTAAGTGTTTGCTAGCTTTGGTATCAAACTCAGAGTGATGGTCACTGCCTTTATCTATACTTCTGTTCTACACAATTCTAAAAATTCTTTTGAAAATCTTATTTTCTTGCCTAATTCCCAGTGTTACAAAAGAATAAATGATGATGACAAAATGCTTTCTTGTGAGACCAAGTTAATATTTAAGGATTTTTTTTAAATTGTACTTTAGGTTCTGGGGTGCACGTGCAGAATGTGTACATTTGTTACATAGGTATACACATGCCATGGTGGTTTGCTGCACCCATCAATTCATCATCTACATTAGATATTTCTACAATGCTGTCCCTCATCTAGCTCCCCACCCCCTAACAGGCCCAGGTGTGTGATGTTCCCCTCCCTGTGTCCATGTTTTCTCATTCTTCAGCTCCCACTTAGGAATGAGAATGTGTGGTGTTTGGTTTTCTGTTCCCATGTTAGTTTGCTGAGACTGATGTTTTCCAGCTTCATCCATGTCCCTGCAAAGGACATGAACTCATCCATTTTTATGGCTGCATAATATTCCATGGTGTATATGTGCCACATTTTTTAATCTAGTTTATGAACAGACACTTCTCAAAAGAAGACATTTATGCGGCCAATAAACATATGGAAAAAAACTCATCATCACTGGTCATTAGAGAAATGTAAATCAAAACCACATTGAGATACGCTCTCATGCCAGTTAGAATGGCACTCATTAAAAAGTCAGGAAACAACAGATGCTGGAAAGGATATGGAAAAAATAGGAACACTTTTACACTGTTAGGGGGAGTGCAAATCAGTTCAACAATTTTGAAAGTGTGGTGATTCCTCAAGGATCTAGAATTAGAAATACCATTTGACATAGCAATCCCATTACTGAGTATATACACAAAGGATTATATTTAAGGTTTTATAATCGAGCAGTTACTCACTGTTTTTCCTTATATGAGCACCTGCAAGCTAAACAGTGATGACAAAGGAAGTATGTCTTAGAAAGTATTAATATTGTTTCTCTCTATTGTTTCTGCCACAGCATAAGTGAAGCAATATTTACAAATACTTACTCAACTTTCTGGGAAGATGTAGACTATGTCTTGGCAACTTACATTTATTTAAATAAGTGCATATTTTGTTGAGCTCAATTCTAAGAATCTTTTCTTGAAAGATAATTTTTTTATTTAAAAATATGTAAGTAGCAGAAATAGCCAGTAAAAACCTGAGTAGATAATTATATCACCCACTAGCAGGTGAATAAATACATATGATATAGCTATAAATACATATTACTGTGGAAATTTCTGCACGTAGTAAATAGAAGAACATTAAATTTTTGTGGGAAACTAAAAAAAAGTGGCTCTCTAATTGAAAAACAGCAAATTGCAGAGTGAAATATACAGCATAGATCCCATGTTTTAGGAAAATACGATGTATGGGAAAGATTATATAAGTAAACATATCTTTGTTGATTGCAAGATCATACAGAGAGTTGTAAAATTATCTCACATTTGGTGAGATTGGCAAGATGGCTGGGACAGGAATACTGTGGATGTGATTTCCTGTGATAAATTTAAAGAACTATTAAACAATGGAGAAAATAATAGAATACATAAAAGTAATAATATAGTTGGCACCAAGTTTAATACAATGTTTTATTTTTCATGTTATCCATCTTCAGTAGGATACAGATCATTGAAGTAATTTTATGTATATTTCTAAATGCATGTCTATTCAAGCCAACTAAACATTTAATGATGATAATTTAAAAAAAAATTATTTGGCAAATCAGAAACTCAAGGACATGTATTGATATAATCAATAATTTAGAGGAATAAAGAATTAGCTTTAGCAATAATATAGGCAATGCCAGATTATCTCAAATATATAGCTTTAAAAACTATCATGACTTGAGAGAAAGTTCCTTTGTAGACTATGTTTTTCTGTTAGCTACTGCTGATCTATTTCAGCCAAATTTTAGTGAAGTGATATGGAAAGACTAGTTGTATATTTAACAAGAACAGGGACAGCAAAATCATAAATGTTATGCTCTACAATACAAACATTTATATTACTTTCACTAATGTAGCAGAAAACATTTGTCATTGCCTATTTGTGCTCAGTAATCTTCAAAAATATATTTCTGGAGAATAAGCAGAAAGAAACTGTAGATATGAAAACCAAAGGGAATTGTTTTCTTTTATGAAAGAAAAATACTGCAGGGCACATTGGCTCATACCTGTCATCCCAGCAACTAAGGAGCTTGAGGGAGAAGAATCATTTGAAGCTAGGAGTTCCAGACCAGCCTGTGCAACCTAGTGAAACACTCTCTCTAAAAAAAAAAAAAAAAAAAAAAATCGTATTTATTTTTTTTTTAAAAAAAGGCTTGGTTTGGTTTGGTTTAATTAGCCAGGTGTGATGGTGCCTTCCTGAAGCTCTAGCTACTTGAGAGGCTGAGGTAGGAAGATCACTTGAGGCCAAGAGTTCAAGGCTGGAATGAGCTATGATCATGCCACTGCACTTGCTTGGATTACAGAGCAAGACCCATCTCTAAAATCAAAAAGAGAGAAAGAGAGATACCATTGTAGAATGTGTAAAGAAAAGCCCTGCCAAAATGAGTCTGTTCATTTTTCTAATATTATTCAATAACTGTCATAGACATTTAAATATTTATGTAACTTTTTATGTAATTATTTTAAAAAATTTATTGTTTATTTTTCTAAACAAAGATAGCATTTTCATTTTTAAGCACCATTGCTGCCAAAATCTGAAATTCTAATTAACTGGCTAAAATAAACATGTTAGGATTTTAGATCTGGTTTACAAATATACACATGAGAATTATTCATTAACATTTTATTGTGGAAATGGTTTCATATATACAAAAGTAAAGATAATTGTATCATATATTCTCATGAACCAGTTTTAATATTTACCAATCCTCCAACTTCTCTGGAATACTCATAAAATCACAAACTATGTCATTTAGTAGATTTTCAGTGTATATTTCTGATATAAATCTTTTTCATATATCACAAGCATACCACTATCATACCTAGTAAAATGAACAATTCTTTAATATTATCTACTATCCAGCCCATATTCAAATCAATTGTCTTAGATATAACTTAATTTATCTAAATACAGGTTTAGAAAAGCCCACACATTGCACACGGTTGTAATGACTAAAATTTCTATTATTCTCTATTAGTCTCCCCATCCCTCTCCCTCAATGATCTCTTTTTATTCCACTCCTTTAATTGAGATATCAAGTAATTTGGTATGTTTTAAGATACACATCCTGGAACTTTAGCATTAAAAACACATTTTTCTTTATCATATTCAAGGTTCTTTTTGATCATGTTTAACAGTTTCTTCTTTTGGACCTCATACTTGCAATTCAGGATCCACAATAAAGAATCAGGAACAAACAATTTTCTTATTGTCATCTTAAACATCTAGCTTGCTTGCATAATTTAATATACTTTTTGCTTACCACCACACATAATAACAGTTTTTTGTGATTACTCAAATGTCCAAAATCACTATTTAGAAGATTATGCATAAATAGATAACAAGAACAATATTATTTGATACTATTTATGTTCATAATTATCTGTGGTCTTTATATTTTGGTAGGATATAAAATCTTTGCTTCCTTGAATATCTTAAATAAATTTCTCCAAGTCTTTGCTATTGTGAACAGTGCCACAATAAACATACATGTGTATGTATCTTTACAGAAGAATGATCTATAATCCTTTAGGACTATACCCAGTAATGGGATTGCTGGGTCAAATGGTATTTCTATTTCTAGATCCTTAAGGAATCACCACACTGTCTCCACAATGGTTGAATTAATTTGCACTCCTATCAACTGTGTAAACACATTCCTGTTTCTCCACATCCTCTCCAGCATCTGTTGTCTCCTGATTTTATAATGATTGACATTCTAACTGGCATGAGGTGGTATCTCAAAGTGGTTTTGATTTGTATTTCTCTAATGACCAATGATGATGAGCTTTTTTCATATATTTGTTGGATGCATAAATGTCTTCTTTTGAAAAGTGTATGTTCACATTCTTTGCCCACTTTTGATGGGGTTGTATTTTTTTCTTGTAAATTTGTTTAAATTCTCCATAGATTCTGGATATTAGCCCTTTGGCACATATACACCATGGAATACTATGCAGCCGTAAAAAGGATGAGTTCATGTCCTTTGCAGGGACATGGATGAAACTAGAAACCATCATTCTCAGCAATCTGACACAACAATAGAAAATCAAACACCACATGTTCTCACTCATAAGTGGGTGTTGAACAATGAGAACACTCAGACACAGGGAGGGGACCATCACACACCAGGGCCTGGGGGGTGGGGTCTAGGGGAGGAAGCAGGGGGTGGAGGGGCTGGGGGGGTTAGCATTAGGAGAAGTACCTAATGTAGATGGTGGGGCAATGGATGCAGCAAACCACCACCATGGCACACGTATACTTATGTAACAAACATGCATGGTCTGTACATGTACCCCAGAACTTAAAGTACAATAAATTAAATAAATAAATAAATTTCTCTACTGTATTCCATTATAAAATGTTATTTTCAAGAAATCTTGTACCTATTTGCTTTCTCCCTTTAATAAGTAACTTAATTTTCCCCCTTCCCCAGATTCCAAATGTGTTTTAAAAAATCTTTGACTAGTTTCAATGGGTTATACCTTAGCATTATTCAATCTCAACTGAAATTTCCATATAATATTGTACTCTTTAAATACAAAGACTTAGGTAACATTTTGTTTTGGAAATATTTTCTTTAATTATAATTATTAATATTTGTTCTATTTCATCTGATTTTTTACTTCAGGGATGCCAATCATACTATATTGGATCATCTTCATCTGTCTACTTTTTCCAATTTTCTCTTGAAGATTTCTTTCTTTTTTTCACTTTTAATTTCATTTTCATTCAGAGGTATTGTCAGGGGTCATATTTAACAATAATTCCTCCCTTTGGAACTCATAAATGTGATCCAGTTCCCATAATGAAGAATCAAGGACAGAAAGGAAAAAGAAATATTAGAAATAGAGGGGAAAATATGTATGTTTCTACACCATCCCTTATACCCTATTTTCTATTTTTTCCACCATGTCTCAACAATCTGTTCAATTATGAACTCCCTCTATATTCATATATATTAAGTTCTAACACATTATTCAATTGCACAAGCCATTCTGTTAGTCCCTTATCACCTCTCAATATAGGAAGCAGCTGCTTAAATTGTTCATTCCAATTTTTTATTTTCCCTCTATTTTGTGAATAATCAAGTATGATATTTCTTCATCCATTGTCATTGGATCTGCAATAAAATGAGTTCCTTGATAAAATGAGTTCCTTGATAAAATGGTATGTAAGAAGGTTCATTTTGAACTATTATCTGCTCTAGGTATTTAACAGCTTTTTAGAGGCATTTGTTTTTCAGTTCATGGGTGCATAAATCCAAATCTAGATTGAGTGTTCAACGTGATCTAGGTCCTTTTGTATCTACCTAGCGTCATGAGTAATGAGTCAGTGTAATCCACCTACAAGCTATGGGTCAGCCTGGATTTACTCCAGGCTTCTCAATCTCTGATGGTGCTGTTGACAAACAAGGCAATTGTTAGTAATATCATGAGCTTCTGAGAGAGACAGTATGAAACAGGTTTGTTTGTTGTTTTTTTCCTGTCAATCAGTTTATTGCTTCATGCCTCCAAAAGAGGCATGGTCTTCCAAAAGACCACTTTCAAAGAGCCAACATGAGCATTCACTTCTTGGTTTCAGTTCCTCTTTTGCAACTGGAT
Source organism: Cheracebus regulus (assembly GCA_963574635.1). NCBI lineage: Eukaryota > Metazoa > Chordata > Mammalia > Primates > Pitheciidae > Cheracebus > Cheracebus regulus. Next base: position 19,729 of record CAUYQU010100199.1, read on the forward strand.
GGATTTCTCTTGGTGGGCATCAGTATGCCTCATTTTGATTTCTTAAATCCTTAAATTTCTCCATAATCTAGCACCAGACACTGAGATTCCTTTTATCCTCCAGCTATCTAAGGCTCATTTTCTAAATGTATTATTAGTTTATTGGCTATTGCCTTTAAATAGTAAAAACTCATACCATATCGTTATTTCTGTAATTATGTTTTATCTGATGCCATGAGGAATGTCTCTTAATTATGCCCATTTATTGACTTTATCATTTCCCTCTTCTGTTTACATATAACTATCAACTAGTCACAGGACAGATGTTTTTGAAATTGAGTAGTAACTTTTCACTCTTGAGACAACATCTGTAAACCATGTTGTATTTTTAGTGTCCTCAAATTACTAATTATTGGATGGATCCCACTGAGCCAGATGGTTAGGCAAATCCTCAGGAAGATTTGATGAATGATCCAAAGACATAGAAACTACATGTTCATTTGTCATTGCTATATTTATTGATAGGAATGTTGCACATTCTTGAATATACCATTTTCATTTAATGAGGAAAGTCTGTGTATAGTACTTCTCTCCCAGTTGCAATGATAGTATAATATAACCCAGGCTATGATGGGTATTTCAGGCCTCAAAATAACTTTATGACATTCACCAATAGAAGCACTTTCAATTAAAGCCCCTTAATCAGCTAACATTTCAAACGATGTGTACCTTGAAGATGTATCAGATTATTTCCTAATCCAAAATCCCAGTAGTTGCTGTTGAGTGTCAGTAACAGACTTTTGCCAGACTTCAGTCAATGTGGCTACATAATGCAGGCGCTTCCAAAATCATTTAACTGTGCTGGTTGTGAGGCCATAACCAGCTTGATTACATTCTGGCTTTCTGAAGCTCAAAGGAAGCCTGTTCTGCTCAAAGCTCCATCCAAAATCATTGCTTTTCCTGGTAATTTTATGAATACAGGCTAGTAACATTCCCAGATGTGATGTGTTCTCTCCAGAAACTAAAAAACAAAATCACTCTCTCTGCCTTTTGTTTTATTTTTGCATCTGTCGGAAACAATTACTTATTTTATGTTGTCTGAAGAGTATCTCCAGTTGTTCCTGTGCAAGTGGGACCTAGGATATTATCTACTTGCTATAAGCATTGTACTTTCGTCAGGTTGATCATCCTCTGGTGATCATATGATTATCAAGCATTCGTAATTCATACCTAGCTTGGTCTCAAATTGAGATAGCAACATTATGGCATCAATATAATGGATAACAGGTATTTTATTTTTTATTTCAACTGAATCAAATCTAAGTCTCTTCTTTACAGACTTTCGTATAAGTAGAAGAATTTATATATTCTTGTGGAGCATAACAAATGTACCCTAGAGGCCATTCCACTGAATAAAAATTGAATTTGCCTTCCTTTTAAAATATAGATGAAAAGGAAGCACTACCTAAATCAATAATCAAATACCAATCTCCTGTACCTTGCTGCACAAGCACGAATTGTTGATACTATATTGTGCACAGCTAATGCTATGTGAAACATCACTGAATTTAGTTTTCTATAAACCATAGATAAACTCCAGAATCCATCAATTTTTCTTTCCAATTACATTGGACAAGGAATTGCTGAGTACTAATATCTGCATCAAATAGACGTTCAATTAAAATGAATTTTTTTATGCTTTCAGTGTGTTCTATACATGGAAAGTGGGCTTAGGTAATTGTAAAGTTCCAATCTAGCATGTTCAATTAAAACAGGATGAAAAGCAGATGTGCACATTCTTTTCCCAAAAGTTTTGGCAAGGGAAGCTTTTTTCCATTTGGATATCACATTTATTTCAATAATATATTCTAGTAAGCATGAGGCAATGACCACAATGTTCATTCATAAATTTCTTCTTTGAGCCATACTTTTTTACCTAAAAGCCTTAATATAGTCAAATTACCACATCCTGCTGATTCTGTTACACAACTTTTTTTTTTATTGTACTTTAGGTAATGGGGTACATGTGCAGATCATGCAGGATGGTTGCATAGGTACATACATGGCAAGGTGATTTGCTGCCTCCATCCCCCCGTCACCTATATCTGGCATTTCTCTCCATGTTATCCCTTCCCAACTTCCCTATCCCCTGCTGTCCCTCCCCTCACCCCGCTCAACAGACCCCAGTGTGTGATGCTCCCCTCCCTGTGTCCAAACTTTTTGACTATTTCCTAGCAATTTTAGGTATGACAGTACATTGAGCACCTGTGTCCAGCAATGCTATTAAAGTTTCTTCACTACTCCCAGGCCATTTTACCTATACAAATGCAAATGACTTCACATCAGTTCTTAATGACTCAATTCCTCTAAGAAATAGAGATTAAGTGATCTTTACAGTTTCTCAAAAAAAAGAGATTTCTGCATACTTTGAGCTAATTTTTTCTCTCCATTAATTTTATTTCTTTAGCCATCCAGAGAAAGAATTTATGAAGATGAAGCAATTAGTTTCTTCTAAGCTCAGGGAGACCAATAGAGTATATAAACCATTTTCTGAAGGGTTAGCTCTATAAATAAGCTGCATCAGCCAGGCGCAGTGGCTCATGCCTGTAATCCCAGCACTTTGAGAGGCAGAGGTGGGTGGATCACAAGGTCAGAAGACAGAGAGCATCCTGGCCAACATGGTAAAACCCCATCTCTACTAAAAATATAAAAATTAGCCGGGCATGGTGGTGTCACCTGTAGTTCCAGCTACTCAGGAGGCTGAGGCAGGAGAATTGCTTGAATCCAGGAGGCAGAGGTTGCAGTGATCCGAGATCACACCACTGCACTCCAGCCTGGGCAACAGAGCAAGACTCTGTCCAAAAAATAAATAAAAATAAATCAATAAGCAAACTGCATGGTTTTATCAGTTTTCTCTCTCAGATTTCAGAAAGACAGTTTTGTTTACAGGACTGCAGATAACATTTTTTAATGGTCAGGTAACAAAATGTAGCAACCAAGAAAAAGCAGTGGTGAAACATTGCAAAGACTAAGATCAGAATTTTTCAATTTTAATAATAATTTATTCGAGATTTTTTATCCAAAATTGTGTTAGTTGCTCTCCCCTAACACAGCTAGAAAAAAAATCGGTAAGTCTGTTAGTCTAGTATTTCCAGAGGAATAATTTTAAACCTCTGGATAAAGGATTAATACCTACTACGTAGAATGCAAGACACTGAGCTTGCCATGTACCCAAAAGTCCATCATGTACCCAAAAGTCCATCAACAATAGATTGGATAAAGAAAATGTGGCACATATATACCATGAAATACTATGCAGCCATAAAAAATGGTGAGTTTGTGTCCTTCGTAGGGACATGGCTGAATCTGGAAACCATCATTCTCAGCAAACTGACACAAGAACAGAAAATCAAACACTGCATGTTCTCACTCATAGGTGGATGTTGAACAATTAGAACATGTGGACACAGGGAGGGGAGCATCACACACTGTGGTCAGTTGTTGGGGCTAGGGGAGGGAGAGTAGGGAGTGGGGAGGTTGGGGAGGGATAATGTGGGGAGAAATACCAGATATAGGTGATGGGGGATGAAGGCAGCAAACACCTTGCTATGTATGTATACCTATGCAACAATCCTGCATGATCTGCATGTGTACCCCAGAACCAAAAAAAAAAGAGTCTGCCATGTAGAGTGGAAACTGTAGGCATGATTGTCCAAGGTAGTATATAGTTAATATATATAAAATGAAACCCCATTTGTCACACTACCACTGAACTCAGAAAGAGGGTACAAATGAGAGTAAATGTAGTTTTGTGTCACCCCAGCATCATTATACTCCTGCTAATTGAAGCCAACAGGAGAAAATCTGCTAGGGACAGAAAGCAACATACCCACCTTCTCTGTGTCTGGGGAATGGTGGTAGCAGTAGCAGAAAGGAAACAGGCAGAGAAATATAGCATAAAGATCTTTTATAACAGTTCTCCACCAGTGCAAATATCAGTGTATGCACACACATGCATGCATATATAGTTATTACTGTATAAATTATACCCTTGTTCTACTTTACTAATACGTTATATAAATTTTAAGATATGCACAGTAATACGGAACACGCAGAAAATAATAAAAATAATAAAACAGTTCCAATATGTTCTTCCACATCCTAGTGACTCCTCTCCAGTACTGCATGGAGTATCTGTACCTCATTGGAGACCAGCATTATAAGGAGGAGAGGCTCAGGTTAGACTCACTTATATTCAATTAGATGAAATAATTCCCAGCTTTTAAATGCTTTATAAATGCAACTATCCATGTAGACTTACAACATTTTATTTTTTCACATTTTCAAATTTTCATAGTTTTATTTTACACAAACTTAAAACCATTTTCAAATCCTTAAAAGAATTTCAAATTTAGAGGTTCAACTATCCTTGGAATTTTGTTTTTCCATAGAAAACCTCAAAAATAATGAGGCTATGATGGTTTAAAAATTAATAAAATTCTCTCACATCTCATTACTAAACTGAAACCAATTTACTCTATAGATTGGAAAACAGATTTCTTAAAACAAACCTATAAAATTGAGATTGGAATTTCTGTTGAGAGGGAGATGGACGAGAAGGGAGAAAGAAGAGAGAGATTTCTTGCCCTTCATCACGTAATTATGTAAATTCTAGACTATATTACCATTAGGTATTTGTCTATAGTTTACTAGAAATTTTTTATCTTTTTCTCTTGAGCAGTTTCATCCTATTAGAAATCTGATTTTCAGGTTACTAATGAACCCATCAAAGGAAAAACCCTCATAGGTGTTTTGTTTAAAATGTGGGACATAAGGACTCATTTCCTCACAATCAGTGGTGATATTCAAAATACCTAATATGGTAATATAAATTAAATATAAACTGAAATATAAATAATTTTAAAAGATATTTTATTTTCCATTTCATTGACATTTTAGAAATTGTTGGTGTTTTTGTTTGTTTGTTTCATCCTATCTGTTTTACCCTGTGTGATGATTCAGCATAGAAAAACCACATTAGCCTCTTCCAGTGAATTCCCAATTAAATTGAGACCAGAGAGCTTGGTGATTAAGACTATGGCCCTTGCTGTTGAAATATCTAAATTTTAATCCTGCCTCTGACAATTATAGTTCAAATTACTTCTCTGTTATTCAGTTTTCTTATTCATAAAAAAAGATATGAGTAATAATTATGCACAATCATGTCTAATATAATGTCATTATAAATGTTCCTGAAAGACTTCTGTCCCAGAAAAGAAATTCCATTTAAAAAAACAGGGAATATGGGGAAAACAGGATTAAAGACACCTCTCAAAATTTATGCAACTTAGTGATAACAGCACTAACAATAATTATGATTAGTACTTGGGGAGATGGTTAGCATGACTGGAGAGAGCCTCAGTAGATAAAAATGCACCAACTTCCCAATAAAAAAGTCATCATTCCTTATTTGCCAATCACAGGTGCACTAGCACCCATACATGCTTAGTATCAGATGTTATCCTTTTAGTTGTTGGGATCCTGAGAAGCTCCAAAGGTTCCCAGGGAAGAAGATGGGACTTCAAAAGAAAAAAGGAGAAAATATGTTCACATTTCAATCAACTGGAAAATGTGTCAGTACTATAAATGCTAGTGCAGCCACTTCAACACACCTCTTGACTATCAGCTGTGTAGGCAGCCATGGAAGTATTGAAGCTGTTAATAACTTGTTTATAGAGATTATGTGACAGAAATGTTTATAGAATATCATTAATATAATTTTAAATTAAATTTTAAATTATGGAAGTAAGAACTTTCATATTCATTTTCAAAGCTAGTTTATGTAAATGATTACATGCTAAAATCCTTTTAGCATGTAATCATTTGTGCTTTTAAAAATGTGTAATCACATGTGCTTTTAAAAATATTTTCTATGGTCTCATCTTTACCTTCTATGTTTGAATATTTTAAATATACACAATATATTACTGCAATTATGCATGTATATAGCTTTTAAATAAAAGTACGTATATTGATAATGTGCGCTTTTTTAGTTCTCAATCAATAACCTTAGTAGAATACTATGCTAGACAGCGCAAAATAGTACAAAGATTAAAATGCAGTTAATACTTTGGAAGGTTAGCTATGTTTGAATTTTTAATCGAAACCATATTGATAATCGATGATCAAAATGGAGGTTGATTATAGATTATGGTCTTAGAAATGCTCTTAGATACTAAGGACATTGTGAAATAAATGTATACTCAGAAAATTTTGTATGTCATTATTAGCAAATTTTATCTATTTTCTTTTTTTGAGACGGAGTCTTGCCGTCACCCAGGCTGGAATGCAGTGGTGCAATTTTGGTTTACCGCAATCTTCGCCTACTGGGCTCAAGAAATTCTCCTACCTCAGCCTCCTGAGTAACCGGGATTACAGGCACATGCCACCAGTCTGGCTAATCTTTGTATTTTTAGTAGAGATGGAGTTTCACCATGTTGGCCACATGGGTCTTGAACTTGCCCACCTCAGCCTCCCAAACTGTTGGTATCGCAGGCGTGAGCCACTGAGCCTAGCCTAAATTGTATCTCTTTTCTATGTAACATAATTTTACTCTTCTAGCGCTTATGCAGTGATCATAATATTTAAATGAAAAAATATACCTACCATTAATGAGGCGTATATGTAAGTAAAGATATCAGCACCTTCAGTGTACACTAACTTCTAATTCCTCTTTCAAATGATAGCAAATTAATATGTAGCACAGAAAGTATATACAAATCATAAAATCCTACAATTTTAGGGATTAACGATTCCATTAACATCTAAGGAGTTCTTATTTCAAGGAATAAAAACAAACTGAATAATTCAACCACCCCCCAACCTCCCCCTACATAAACCAACAATTCTTACGTTTGGTATTATGTACTTTAATGAGTTTTGAAAAATTATTTTTCTCTCAATTATATCACCTATACCTATTGAATCAATATGGAAAATCCTATTTTTTCATAATCAACAGATATCTTTCCTACCATCCTAGAGTTACTTGAATGGAACTGTATATTATTTAAAAAGCAAAAACAAAAAACCCTAAAGTTACTGGAATTATCTTCATTTTTAGCAAATTTGTATAAATTATGTTTTCATTTCTTTGAAAAATTATTTCCAAATTATGTTGAGGTTAAAAATGTGGATGTGGCAAAATAATTATCAACCTCATTCTATAATTCTACATCATACACATATTTAATTTTCTTAAATTTCATGGAATATACTTGAGAAACAAAAAAGGCAAGGAAAGAGCTGAGAGATGGAAAGAAAAGGAAGACAGAAGGGAGATAAATAATTTACATCATACAGATAAAACCCCTTCCCATTTCTCTTCTCATTACCCTGATTTAGCATATGTCCTAGAGAGGAGGACAAGATTGGAGACAAGAGTCTCAATTGGTCATTCTCAACTCTCATTGTGTAAAAGTTTTTCATAAATATGATTCCAGTGTTTTAAACGCACATTTTTATACCAGCTGAACTCAAAATACAATATAATCTTTTTCTGAGTTGAGCTGCAGAAGCAGCAATACATTCCAAAATTTAAAACCAGCTATTTCATTCTTTAGGAAATATGCTGTGTGTACAAACTATATTTTATAGTGGATATACAGGACTTTCAAGGGAAACTTCCGTGATATGACATGCACTTGCACAAAGGCTGTACAAAATACTCCACATGTAATCTGTGACTATGTTGTGTGTGTGTGTGTGTTTAGAACAATGCGGTGAGAATGTCAATCAATCACCTTGGAGTCAGCACAGTGGCTCATACCTAACTCTAGCTCATGATCTCCATCTTTAAATCATAGCTTCTCCAGTCCTCCTTGTGTTGGCTGGGTTTGAATTCCAAAGAAATTATCTAAAGTTTGTTTGTTTGCTTATTGGAGTATTTTTTTATTGTCTTCTAGGAAATATTCATCACTGCTATAAGACCTGAGTCCTTGCATATTTGAAGTTGTCTTTCTGTTATCTTTATATTTGAACATCAATTTAATCAACAGATAAAAATTTCTTGGAACACGTTATTTCCCTAAGAAGTTTGAAGAATTTCTCAACTGTCTTCCAATTTGTAATGTTGTTTCACAAAATTCCAAGGCCACATTGACTTACTAAACTTATGAGTAATTTGATGTTTTTTAACCTGTTACATACAAAATTATTTCCTTATCCAAAGATCTACTAACATCATTTGAATATATATTGACTTTATTCTTTTGAGTAAATTTTGATTGTGATATTAATGATTAATCTTTCTGAATCTAGATTTAGTTTTTATTTTATAGATACAGTTTCTTTTCATTCGTATATCACCATTGACCTGGGGAGTAGGGGAGAGGGCCAAGGTGTTTTAATATATTACAATGCCATTAAAGCTCTCTTTTTAAGATTCAGCTACTTTTTCTTAATTAAGTATTGCTCTCATTGCTGTAAGTATTTTGTTAGTTTCCAGAATTCTGAAAGCTGATTCTGATCATTTTTGTCAGTTTATTGCTTTTGTGAAGGGATAGACTTTTGGAGTGCCCTACTTCATTTTTGATGACATGACACTCATATTGTATTTTTGTGTAGTTTTTTTCATTCCATTTATTTGATTCTTTTCAGAAGCTCTATGAATGTGTTGGATCACTTATTCTATGCCTATACTTTCCTTTATGATCTGTTAAATTATTTTATTTTTACCTACTAAGTTTTGTTTGATTCCTTTCAAACCTACCCTTCATAGTCTTCTTTATCATGTAATAGAAATCTTTTTATTTCTGCATCTAATATGATTTTATTTTTATAATACTTTTTATTCTTTGGGTTTCATTTAATTGACTACTTCTTTAAATTTCTTTAGTTTTCATTTATTAATTTTATTGGCATTTCAAAGTACTTATTATGTATCTGACATTTCTTTATCATGTCTTTTTTCTTTTTTCTTTTGTATAAAACCTTTACATAGGTAATTTGTTAATTAATTTTGTTTATCTTTGAATGTGTGTGTGGATAGAAGTCGAAGTGCTATGGTTTGAGTTTGTCCCCACCAAAATTCAGGTTGAAATTTGATTCCAAATGGAGTGATATTGGAAGATGGGACCTAGTGGCAGATGTTTGGGAGAAGGGGGTGGGTATCTTATGAATGGCTTGGTAGTGAGTTGGTTCTTGCTGTCTGAAACTGGATTACTTCTCACAGGAGTGTTCCTGCCAAGAGTGATTATTCTAAAGCCAGGGCTTTAGCCCCTAGGATTTTCTTTCTTTGCATGTTTCCACTTCCCCTTTGACCTTCTCTGCCATGTTGTGACACAGCACAAACTTGCCAGAAACCAGGGCTATGCCCGTGAAGTTTTTAGCCTGTAGAATTGTGAGCTAAATAAATCTCTTTTCTTTATAAATTAGTCTAGGGTATTCTGGTAGGGCAACATGAAATAGACTAAGACATTTAGCAGACAATGATTAATTTGACTCCTTTGAGTATCCCATTTATTAGGAAAACTATGAACTCTACCAATTTATTCCCACTTGGCAGCCATCCCCCCTTGGCATTAATACAACATTTGATTAGATGAGCCAGTGCTGCTCTGTTTATTGTAATTTGGAGTTGAAATTATCCACAGGTTCCACTGAAGTTTTCTTTTGTATTTCTACATATTTTTATTGTTTTGTGTTATTTTTTGTTGTTGTTTCAGACAGATGAGCAGAATGATGACATCTTTGAACCATCAGTTTAACTAGATAATGTTCATGGTTTATTATTTGATAAACGTGGTTTGCTTGCTTGTTTTCTTAGAAAGATGGTATGATAATATGACTAAGATTCTAGACTCTGGTACCATATTTTGGATACAACTATGCCTTTGCTATTTCCTAGATATTATGTGTGACTTCAGATGACTTACTTAATCTGCTTATGCCCCATTTCTTAATCCAAAAATGAGAAAAATAATAATATAATTGCAGGGGACACTTAGGACATATAAATAGGTTAATTAATGTAAAGAACATGCTTGGGAGCCTAGAACATACAAGATGCTTTATGAATATTAACTATTATTTTTATAAAATTATTTTCTATTCTTATGGATTAAACTAATGTAGAAATTATATATGCAGTTCCCATTTAGTAAATATTTTATACAAAAAAAATGGTTAAATATAAATATCACAATTTTACTGAGGATGAAATGGAGCCTAAGAGGAGGTACGGTCAGTAAACTAAAAAGAGTGAGAGTTTCCAGTCAAACCTTAATCAATCAGTTTCCAAAACTTGTGCTCTTCACTGTTTCCCAGGAACAGTCAAAAATAAATAATAAAAGATGAGATGTTTATTGGCTGATAGGCTTCCTCAAAGCTACAACTTACTAAACTGTTGAACACTAATTTGATAATTAGTATGTAATGTCTGATTTTGTTAAAATGTGTTTTGACATTTTTGGAGCTATTACAGTAATATCATTAATATGTCATGAGATTCATTTAGCTGGTCAGTCCATTAGTAAACAATACCAAAGCCTTGTTGAAAGTAGATCTTCATGTGTGATTTTTTTGTTCAGTAGGGCGCATCTTCTCAATCATAGTAAATAGGATATTTCTTTCAACTAGCTGTTCAGACTCAAAAATCACTTTCCATTTGTCCCCTTCATTCTCAACATCAAGGAGTTTCTAAGTCAGACCATCTTTCTTTTTACAATTTATATTTTTTAGTATTTCATTTTAAAATATTTAAACAATACAAATGTAGAAATAAATGTGTGCAGATAAAAAATTCAGTCATGAACACCATGGTAACACTGATATATATCAATGAGGTTAAATATATTTTCTGTCTGTGAACATGAGAATAATTTATTTGTTATGCAATCAAGGCCAGGGTGGGGCCTCCACAGACCCAGAGGACAGGGCATCAAGTCACGGATGATAATTCTAAGGCCCTGAAATTTAATAAATTTTTCCTAATGGGTTGCAAACTTGCTTTAGACCAGCGATTCCTTAATTCCTTTCATTGTCTCCCTTTTGAAATAAGAATGTCTATTTTGTTTCTGTTCCATCATTCTATTTTGGAAAAAGATAACTTGTTTCCTAGTTTCAGAGGCCTGTGCATAAAGAGAAACTTTGCCCAAAGGTGGACGATACCCAGAGTTTCATGCATACCTCGTTTAGGTGATAAGACAGGGGAATTTTTTGAGTGGATATTTAAAGAAAATTTTGGACCTAGAGTTTGTGGTGGAGAATGGGTTAAGACTTTTGAGGATGTTGGATGAAGTGCATATACTTTGCACATGGGAAATACATGAATTTTGAGGAGCCAAAGAGTGGACCGTTGTGGGAAGAATTGTGTTCCCCTTCCCCGAAAACTATGTTCTAATACTAGCCACTCAGTACCTGTGAATGTGACCGTATTTTAAAACAGGATTTTGAAGAAGAAATCAAGTTGAATTTAGGTTTGGAGTTGGCCCTAATCACATGACTAATGTCCTTCTAAAAAGAAGAAAGGTACACACTGAGAAACATATGGGAATGATAATACGAAGAACACAGGGAAAACAACATATAATAACAGAGGTAGAGACTGAAGTGACACATCTACAAACTAGGGAACACCAGAGATTACCAAAGCGAGGAGGAGGGGATAGAACACATTCTCCCTTAGAGACTCCAGAAGTGCTAACCTTGCCCATGACTTGATTTCAGAGTTCTACTCTTACAAATGGTGGAAAATAAATTTCTGTTGTTTTAAACCATTTGGTTCATGGTACTTTGTAATGATAGTTCTGTGAAAGTAATGCAAATGTCAAATTATACTGCTACAGAAAGGTCAAAAAGTTAAGGAAGGGAAATGACTATTTGATTTAGCATGCAGGTAATTGATAGAAGAGTACATTGACTGAAGAGTATAACATTTAATACGTAAAAATTACATTTTGAGTAAAGCAGGGAAAATATTGAGTTTAGATACGTCCTTAAAACAGTTCATCTAGGAATGAAAGAAGAGATAAAAGTGGCAAATGTAAGGGGATGTGGTGGTCAAGAAGGCTATTTTAATGTAGATTCTTAGATATGTTTCATTACTAAAAAATGAGGGGAAAGAATGAGATGCTGAAGAGAGGGAAAAATATGAGTGATTGAAAGAACACATAGTACAGATAAAAGAATGGGTTTTAGGATGAGGAAAACCACTGTAATTGAGATAATGACAAACAATGAAAAGATGGGTAAAATCTACAGAAATGTCAAAATTCTTGGCTGATAGTTTTTAATTTTGCAGATCAGTTGGAGACAGTATCATTTGCTGAGTATGAGAAGTATAAGAAAGAGATTTGAAGATTTGATGAGAATTTTGGAAATAGGAAATGATTTCAACTCCACTTGGAAAGAGTGTCTGGTGAAGCACAAAAATTTTAAGGAGGACCTGTCAGCATAATTAAGTGGAGGTGCCTTGACTGATTGTCGGCAATGCTCAGTAGCTTGATTGTAGGACTTCAAAACTCACAGAGTGGAACAGACTGAATAAAATTGCAAAACTACACTAATGAAATAACAAAGGAAAGAAGTATGAGGCAAAGGTAAAAGGGCTAGACTACGATGATCCGAAATTGGTAAGGAAGATAAAAATATCTCAACATGGTAGGAAACAATGAACATACTAACACTAAAAGTGCGAGAGAACTGTCAAGTAGAAGATTGTTGTCAGAGACAGAAACCTGGAATTTTGACAAGCTCTTCTTCCCAAAAATAGCTCCTCCACTAGCCAGCAACACAACCTCAAATTTTACCCTATTACATTTATTTTTGGGTGACCTGTTATAATAAAAATTCAAGTATGAAGTATACCACACTAAGTGCCCTGGAGTCATAAGAGAGAAAAAAATAATCAACAGATGAAAAGTATCCATTTTCTTAATAATTTTTAGCATATAATTGGGGATATTGCCAGTAAGTATTCTAAGCAAAATATGGAGAGGAAATAAGATTTAGAATAAATATATTTTTCTAAACATAATAGTTCATAATAAAATAGACAAACTTCTTGGTCATTAGGAATAAATAGTAAGCAATAATTAGCATTAAGAATAAATAGTAACAGTAAGGATACAAATGATCATAATTTGTATTATATAGTCAAACCAACTTAGTTTGCTGTTATCTAAAAACTGTTAACACCTTCTATCAAGGTGTCTATTGTGCTTGACTCATATGTCCTCATACATTTGCGTAAGTGCATGCTGATACACACTTCCAAGTTTTAAATACCAGAATCTAGGATTCTACCCTATGCCTCATTTTCTGATGTTCTACCATTTCTTTTGCCCTCTCTGTTCCTTCCCTCAGTACTCCAAGGCTAAGACTTTTGGAGATGTTACAGTAAGGGAAAAAGCATAAGGAAGAATTAGGAAATCAACTGAGGCTCAGATAAGAGTAGGATCCAGAATCTCAGGCTACAACAAGCAGGTATTCTACCAAATTGTCTTTGTCAGAAAATCTCATCTTCAGGTATGATCTCCTAAACCTTCTCATTCTTTAAGGCATACACTTTTGCTAAGTCTTTCTTTTTGAAATTTCATTTCATCCTCACACACATACTTTTTTTAATTGGATACTGGGGATGACCATACTTTTACTTTTTATTTATTTAAAATATTTTCAAATTTTTATTTTTATTAACAAATAATTTTACATATTAATGAAATACATATTTTGATATGTACAATGTATAGTGATCAGATAAGGATAATTAGCATGTCCATCATCTCAAACATTTATAGGAGAAGTTGGCGGAATCCGGAATCCAGTGGGCACCACATTGTCTTACACAGTTTAACACTCCCATTTTTCTCTGTCCTCCTATTTCTATTTCTGTACCTGCTTTAATGTTAAAAAAAATACTGCTAGACTCTAGGCTTCATGAGAATAGAATTCATATATAACTGCTTCATTGCTACACTCCCAGTACCTGGCATAGCACCTGGAAAGAAGTATATGAATACATATCTAATAAATTATAGACAATTAATTATCAGTGATCCCTCTTGGGATCAAGGGAGACTCTCAGTAGGTAAGGCAGATTGAGAAGAAAAGCCATGCCCTGAATCCCTCCCTTCCTCTGAAAGGAAAAAACTTTTAATCTTCTTTCATTACCTCTATTTCTAATTACATCATTATCCTTATTTTCCTTGACATATTCTCTCTACTTTTGTATAAGCCCAATGAAGACAAAACTGAAAAAAATATATATTTTCTTTGTAAGTATTATAAGAAAAGCAACAATAAAATAAGTGTATTTCTACACAACTAAGTAATTTTCAACTTTAAAAGTTTGATCAAAACATGCTTAATTACCAAACCACCACATAACCTATTTTATAATTTTGAGTAAGCAGGTGTGTCATACAAAGATATATTTTAATGTCTTTTTAATTGCATTGGGAAAGGAAGAGGCTTTCATTTGTAACTGAAGTAATTTCTAGATGGTGAATTAGAAGAAAGAAGTAATCTTTCAAAAGAAAATGCTTAAACCATTGGAATTCTAAGCAGAAAATGTGAATCTTTATTGACTTTGCCTATGATTTATCACATATTTTCACAGGCCTCTCAGAAGAAAAAGAAAATAACATTCGATAATTATCATGTTCAGCATGCATTTATTTTGAAGCAGGGTTATATCAAGGCTATGTTAATAACTATCAGGTTGCTTAAAATTATTTTTATGTACAAGCCATTTAGTCATAATAACTGTAAGAAGGAAAACACTATTCATCACCAGGCACCTTAAGTCCATTTGCCCAATAATCACAGCAGGTTCTTTGAAGAATATATTTTAAACTGGAAAACTAAAGAATGCAGAAAAGCCAGTCACAGTGGCTCATGCCTGTAATCTCAGAATTTTTGGAGGTTCAGCCCTTTGGGAGGCCACGCTGGGAGGACTGCTTGAGGCCAGGAGTTGGAGACCAAGCTGGGCAACATAGCAAGACCGTATGGCAACAAAAATATATTTTTTTAAATTAGCTGGGAGGTGGCACTGGTGGCACATACCTGTAGTCCTAGCTACTCAGGAAGCTGAGGAGGGGAAGGATCACTTGAGTGAAGAGTTAAAGGCTGCAGTGAGCTGTGATTGCACCACTGCATTCCAGCTTGGGTGAAAAAACAAAAAGGTTTATAGAAAAAAAAAAAAAAAAAAAAACAAGAAAAAAAACCAGAATGTGTACAAATCACAAATTGCCTTCTCTTGATAAAACTTGTTGATCAGATCCATTTCACCTAAACATGTTTAGATGTAATACACAATGATAACTAGAGGGAAGAGTGTTTCCTCCTGCCTGCTGTTGTTAAGGAAAGTCTGTAGAAACTATCCTGTAATTATACTGTAAATTTAATTCCTTTTAAAAATCATTTTTAAGTGATGAAACAGAGGTTCAAACAGTTCAAGTATAACCAGTAGGTAGCTAAACATATGCCTAAATCTAAATTTATACATATGCCCCCAGGATGCTAATAAAGGAGTTTCAGCTCTATAAATTTTCTGAGATTGGTCTAAGCACAGACTATGCCCTTGCAGCATGTACTCCACCGAGCGCTCTAGTTCACTACTCTCGGGCAAAGTTCAGAAATCAGGTCTTGCCCGTCTTCCAGGGAAACTGATGTATTTGTTCATATACGGTGTTCTCATCGGTGTGTCCTCATGGTCAAGCCCTGAAAACTAAGGCATCATATGTCCAGAACCCTGTAACCAAGAGCGTGTATTCACAGTGTATAATGGATATGTTCAACCCAGGGAAATGTAGAGATCTGTTCAAGAAAAATGTACTCCTTGGGATTTGCGATTTACCCTCCGTGTGCCATGACATTCTAACCTGAGCAGAATCCTCCAGGAGAAACCATAGTCTCCATCTGCTGCTGATAATGAGGTCAGAGGGATCCATTTCTAGTGATAGAAATACAAAAAGAGGGGAAATGGGTGGATGTGGAAAGTGGGAGCGAGAGGAAAAGGGATCTGAGACGAGAGAATATGAACACCAGAGCCGAAAGTTGAATGAAATTCAAAACCCAGTGACGCCTAAAAACGTTCGCGTTTGCGGCTGACTGTGCCCACAACCTGCAGCAGTCTACACTCAACGCACACTCTCCGGAAAATCACCTAGGATCTTGCCCTTGCCTCGTGGGTGAATGGTTTAAATTGAGCAAGAAATAACAGCCCCCAATACATGTTTGAGAACAAGGACCTCAGCAAAATATCTTAAAGTTAAAAGAAGGCAAAACAATCTTGGAAAGATGTTAATTACAGCTGAGGGAGTGCAGCGCTCCCTTGCGCAGGTCAGCATGCCAAGCTCCCGCTGCTTGGTGACGGGTAGCGAATGAATGAAATGCCAAAGTCGGGATGGAGAGAGGGAGTGCAATCACAGCCAGCTAAGGGGATGGTCAGCTCCGCGGCCCCTGCAACGTCACCGAAGCGTGGGACTCCGTGAGAGTACAAAGCGCGCCTGCAGCGCAGGATGCTCAGTCCTCCAGCCTGTGCCTGGCAGCTGGGGCTCTCGCTGTGGTTACTCTTTCGAGGATCTCGTTCTTTCTGCCCGCCAGAGCGGCAAGCTCCTCGGAGAAAGTGTGGCTCTTGCCCCGTATCACCTGCTGCATCCCCTAACCAGCAGGGATTGCAGTACCTTATCTTTCCACTTCCAGGCGTGTCTGAAGACCCGGCACCAAAGTGACCAGGAGGCAGAGAACTTCAGAGGAGTCTGGTCTTGGGCTGCCCGTGGGTGAGTGAGTGGGAAGGTCCGGGACTGCAGACCGGTGGCGATGACCACTCTCCCAGCTGCAGAAACCTGGACAGACGGCGGTGGAGGCGTGGGTGCAGACGCCGGGAACCTGACTGCCTCGCTAGCTGCAGGTGCGGCCAGGGGGGCAGTTGAGACTGGGTGGCTGCAATTGCTGGTCCAAGCTGGCAACCTCTCCTCCTCCAACTCCGTGCTGGCTTCCCCCGCGCCCTCGCAGCCCCGGGCCAATCTCACCAACCAGTTCGTGCAGCCGTCCTGGCGCATCGCGCTCTGGTCCCTGGCCTATGGTGTGGTAGTGGCAGTGGCCGTTTTTGGAAATCTCATCGTCATCTGGATCATCCTGGCCCACAAGCGCATGAGGACTGTCACCAACTACTTCCTTGTGAACCTGGCTTTCTCCGACGCCTCCATGGCCGCCTTCAACACGTTGGTCAATTTCATCTACGCGCTTCATAGCGAGTGGTACTTTGGCGCCAACTACTGCCGCTTCCAGAACTTCTTTCCTATCACAGCTGTGTTTGCCAGCATCTACTCCATGACGGCCATTGCGGTGGACAGGTGAGGAGAGGACAGAGAGGGAGGAAAGAGGGAGAAGGGAAAGAAAAGAGCTGGGGGTGGGATAAGATTACAAAGGAAACGGTGACGTAATGGGGTCTACAAAAGTAAAGAGACTTAAGAATTTTTGCTGAAAGGACAACAGACCCATTTGTAGCCCTCCAGTGGCTGAACAAGTTTCTGCTTCCTTGGCCTCAAACTCAAGCCCTAAATCATTGAGCCGTATTAAGGATATCTAGAAGAAGGTTAATGAGGGACAGGTGAAACTGACATTCCAAGTAGGGCAAACTTACCTAGAAACGTTTAAGAACTAGCAAGCTTTCCCAAATGACTTTTGAACAAAATGTGTCATCTGTAAAGTGCACGTTTTGGCCTTCCTTCTGTCAGTCACTAATCTGGCAGAGAAGAGGCAAATGGGTCCCCCCTCCACCCTTCCCTCTTCATCCTTCCCTATTCCCTAGACTTGCCCCAAGGCCAATATTGGTTTGGCCTCCCAATCACGGAGGAATTAGCAAAGGCCACACACACTCTCCAAAAGACTACTGTAAACTAGTAGTTTCCACCACATCTCAGATTGGATTTAATTTTCAGTAATCTGTAGAGGCTATAAACTGAGTAAACCCTGTGTCTGGAAGTGTGTAACTAAATTTTTTAAAACTCTGTGTGCATTTGCCTTCTCATATTGAACATTATGAAGTACAGATGCTTGTGGAAATACAATGGTGAATCCCTACCTGTTATTGAAAGCTGGCTGTACTTTAATTCAACGTTATGGTGAAAATGAACCACAGCAGTTGATTTCAGTCTCAGCTTTGTGATAGGCAGTTGCATGAGGATACATGAGGGTGATGTCACTTTATCGGGAAGTCTCTATGTTCTTATTCATGAAAAGATCATTTTTAGACATTAACAAACCCATCTAAAAATAAAATGGGGATAAATACTAATTCTTATGACATTTCAGCTGTCATTATGATTTAAAAGATAAGAAAAAAAACAGGTTATTTCCATAAGTTCAACCTCTGTGTTTACTATTTTGAAATATTGAGCACTGAGGTAGTAGTAACATATATCTCTAAAAAATATTTTCATGTGCCAGGCCCAAAGGATTAAATTGAAGGAGGAGAGGTTACTAGCCACTAACTAGAATAAATAAAAACAAAATCACACTTTTTAAAAAGCCTCTAAAATTGTCGTCTTCCCTTTCTCGTTTATCTCTGATTATCCACACATATGCACCCCTTCATTTCTACTATGTATAGGAGTGCAAATGATGGAAAAATTAGACTCCAGTTGGGGACAAGTGAAATTGCCTCTAATCTTACTACACCAAGATAGAAGTAAGTGTTCTTTTTGCTTGAGCAGCTTCCTTGTTTGTTTTGCTGCCTTTTCTCTTTTTATTTCTTGTAGTATATGTTTTTTGATGTTTTGACTAAGGCAAGAGGTTTTAGCATATAATGTTATACAATTCTTAAAATCTTCCTGAAAGGTTAATGATGCAATATGAACTTTGAAGAAAATTTTAGTGTGTGTGTAACCTATATTTCAGTTATAAAAGGGGGGAAAGGTCATTTTTTTCTCTTTTCAATTTCTTCCTGCCAACATTTATGGGATTGTCTTGGAGTTATTGTAAATAATCCTTTAGTGCTACCTTATTATAGTCACTGGTTTGAATTAATGAATACTTTACTATTAATCTTTACTATTTCTTTATGGAAAACATTAATCATTATTAATACTATTTAAAAATTTAGAGTATACAATATGCTATAAAATCTGAAGCATACTCATTTTTGTTTCCTTATGTGCTATTTGTTCTTCAAGCCACTCAAATCTGATTACTTTTCCCAACACTATCCAAAGAGCCTCACTGAGAAATCCAGTGGACATTTCAGTCCTTGACTTCTTTGACCAGTGAACAATATTCCTCACAGGTGGTTACTGCCTGGAAGTCTCACCTCTTGGCTTCTAGGTTTTCTGATATCCTTCCTCCTCTGCCTCTCTTTCATGGCTATATTTCTGAATCTCTGTCTGTACATAATGATTAAATGCAGAAGTTCCTTATGCTAAATTCTGGGACTGTTTTTTTTTCTTATTTCTTATCCCCAAGCAATCTCATCCAGAACAATGACTTTATCACTTTGATTAAAGAGCTCCCATTTTTTTCTGTCTAATTGGTTTTCTTCTGGATTATAGACACATAAGAATCCATACAATGAACAGACAACTATAAATGAATAAAAAAAATAAGATTGGAGGAAAATACATAAATATAAAACAAGACCAAGTTATTATATATATGAAGACATGCCACATGTAAAGTAGACATTCTGGTCAAAGAGTCTTAATTTCTTATAAAAGTTAAACTTTAAATATGTCTCTGAGTTTCTTGATAATCACACAAAAAAGGAAATAAAATTAGTAATATGGTTTATACCTTCTGTAAAGACAGTACATACCCACTCCTTAAGTGCTAAATAATTTCTGATACTTAAGTTTCAAGGAATTATTTGTATGAGTAAAAAGAAGAAAGTATCTTCAAGCACACTGTCATAAATGCAAAAGCAAGTTTCCTATGGATTTTTATTTAGCATTTCACCGAGTGGGCCAAAGGCATAGTACCAAAGCAGAACTCAGTAAGTGACATTTTCAGGTACCAAACATTTGTCTGAGCAAAGTTTTCAGATGATCTGGTTTAATACAAAGATAGAACTGCAAGAAAGGATAAAGCATATTCTCTACTGAAGTATCTTTTTTTTACTCTCACTTGAACTTTAGAGATAGTTTGAGAAGCAGATAACTCAAAGTTGCAATATACGGAAAAGCTCTTGGAATCAATTTTATCCCAGTCCCCTGTCACTGGTCCTGATTCATCCTCCTTCCCAGTCTTCTCCTTAAACATATTTTTTCATATTCATTGTAAGAGCCACATATTCACAGTGAAAAAAAACCCAAAAATATATATTAGAAAGTTAAATTTAGCTTTTACCCATAGTTATCCTACCCCCCAAATATTGCCAACGTGTGACCCTCCCATCCACATTACAATGCTCCCCTGGTTTTTTATTTTATATATACTTTCTCTCTTTATACACTTATGTATAGTACATTATATAAAGAGAAGGAGAGAGAGAGAAATTTTCTGTAATTATTAAAATGTAACATTATTATGTCATTTAAATTAACATGCTGTTATTAAACATTTATTTGACAAATTGACATCACGATTTAGAGAGTTGTTTTACTCTATAAAATTTAGTTCAATTTTTTAAATATATAATAAAAAATTTGTCTTAAAACTCAAAGAATTAAATAATTCACAAAGGTAAAATTCCATTGGTAACCCTTCTTTGATATGTGGTCATGTATACTCAATTACCTCCTTGACATTTTTACTTGGATGTCTGAAAGGCCCTTTGAATTCCACAAAACTCATCACCTTACCTTCAGATATTTTCCTCTGTTGGTGTTTCAATAAATAGTGCAAGCATCCATCCAACTGTTCCAACAGCTCACAAATCTATTACATTTTTTCTGCCTTTTTTACCCCCATTTCCCTAGTCCAAGTCACCCTCATATATTTTCTGGTCTATAAAATAGCCTAATTAGTCTCCCCATATCCAGGCTTAACCTACCCTAATGTATTCATATTGCAACACAGAAACATGTTTTCAAAACATACATGAGAAAATATTTTACACACACTTATTTAAAATCCTACAATATTTCTGTTGTACTTATGAGAAGAATAATATTTTAATCCAGTACAATTTCATTAGATAATTCAACTGGCCTAATCTCTGTTTCAACCACTCAGATCCTCTTTCATGTTCATAAATATATGATATTATCTTTTTGCCAAAAAGTCTTTGAATCCACAGTTTTACTTCTCCCTCAAATTCTTTTCTTCCAATTCCTCATCAGTTAAATGTACTCCTCTTTTAGATAACAGTTAAAATTTCACTTTTACAGAGACACCTTCCGTGATCCTGCCAATATAAATTAGCTGTTTCCTTATAGATTCTCATAGCACATGCCAGTCATAGCATTTTCATATTTATATTTATGAAATATAAATTTTGTTTCTGTTTAAGAATATTTTATTGATAAATTGCTCTAAGAGACCTGTATGTAGCATAACAGCAGGCTCAATGTTCTTAGTCCCCTTTGTTTTCGTATGCCTCTCATACTGGTTTGAACATAGCAAGGACAAACTCTGGATTGATGAATAAATGAATTATAAAAGTAAATAAATGAATGAAAAGGCAATGAAATACCACTTTTATGTTTTAAAAATGATAGAGATTGGTAAGAATGCAATGAAAAGCACATTTTTGCACATATTTTTATGAAATTACAATTTTTATAGTTTAAAATTGTCAATTACTATTTTATACAGTTTATCTTAACATTTGGGTATAAATTGGTAAAAATTTCTTAGGTGGGCAATTGTCAATGCATACATCCTTCAAGTCATTTATTCTATTCAAATAGAATTTAATTTTTAAGAAATAATGATAGATTTTAATAAAAACTCATATTTAAAGATATTTTTCAAACCAAAATGCAGAAAGTTAAAAACAACTAAAATTCCCAAGAAAACGATCTAACACATTATAGAACATCCAAAAATGAAATTTTATGTAGAAATAAAAAATTGTATGTTTGAATAGAACCTCAATTCACCCAAGTCTCTGGGCCCTTGTGTATAAATATGGTAACATTAACATGAATATTTAAATTTTGTTCATTCATAACTTTTACTTATAAACCGTTTCTTACTATAGTGTCCAAATTGTTTCAGAGTCCCTACTGAGGATAGTCAGGGAAAGGATAGCAGTAAGAATTTATCAGTAGTATTCTTTAGCACTTTATATGGTTTGGTTCTGTTTCCCCACCCAAATCTCATTTTGAATTGTAATCCCTATAATCTCCATGTGTCAAGGGAGGAACCAAGTATGAGGTGACTGGATTATGGGGCTGCTTTCTCCCATGCAGTTCTCATGTTAAAGAGTGAGTTTTCATGGGATCTGATGGTTTTATAAAACATTTCCGCTGCTCTTGCTCCCTCTGTCTCACCTACCACCATGTAAGAAGTGCCTGTTTCCTCTTCTGCCATTATTGTAAGTTTCCTGAGGCCTCCCCAGCCATGCAGAACTGTGAGTCAACTAAAACTTCTTTGTTTATAAATTACTCAGTCTCGGGTAGCATCTCTATAGCAGTGTGAAAACAAAGTAATACAGCACTTCTACAGCAATGTCAACACTTCCATGGAGTATGACCATTTCACTGGAGTAGGAAGCCATCTCCTTTTCCACATCGCTATTTTTGACACATTGCATCCAAATCTGCAAGATTCATGAGTTTCAAACTTTGCCCTCAGCATGACACTTTTGTGGAGCCTATTTTTATTCCAGGTAGAATTTGGAAGAATGTCTCATCCCTACATTTTGCTTAATGTATTACCAATTTCTTAATACCCAAAGTTCCTTCATTTTCTACTTGCAATTCTCTCTCCATAGGGTTCAGTTCTAAATCATATGTCCAGCATGAGAAATTATGTGTACTCTTTCTTTTCTATGCCTCATCACTCTGAGAATCATTTTTATTGAGGTCTCCTCATTGATATATTAAATAAATGCTGTAGAATAGACAACTCGGGTTTTCAACTCCACCACTTCTTTAGACACAGTCAGATTCTTAATCTCATTCTCGACTCAACAGGATTTTTAACACATGAGAAATGTTTAGTCCATGGATTTAACAGTTCAGTATAATCTTATACGTGCCATAAGGTAGATATAGATTGAATTTTTCTCTAAAGGTTGAGACTTTGGGTAATTTTATTTTCTTTTATACTTCTCTTTTTTAATCATCCATAACAAAATGCTGTTTTTTTACACAAAACAAAATAACTTCAAATAATCATTAATTAAAGTTCTGGAGATGAATGGTGGTGTGATTGTACAATAGTGTTGTACTTATTGCCATTGAACTGTACACTTAAAATGGTTAAAATGATAAGCTTTATGTTATATATATTTTACCACAACAAATTTTAAAAGCAATATTAATTTAAATAAACAGTTTAAAAATATTATGACTCACATACATGCTAAACAATTTGCACTCCAAAAGAGAACAAATTAATTAAACTTTGTTTAAATACTTCTGAGGTACATGTTTTACAGTAACATTCTAAAAACACATTTGATGTCTGACATAAATTGTAAAGGCACTTCTGGCAAGAGAGTCCTGGTTACATCACAATATTTTGTAAGCATAATATTTTTTATGGCAACATTTAAAAAACACATTTTATGTCTGACAGGAATTATAAAGATTGTTCTGGCAAGAGAATCCTGGTAACATCATAATATTTTTTAAGCAGTAAAATAATTTTCCTCAGAATTGTGTAAGGAGATATCACTTGTTTGGAGTAATAGAAGCCTGCCTGAAGGTACAGGGATAAATTAGCACAGTGTTTATAGTGTTTAGTGTGCTATGTTACACAGGTTTTTAATATTTACTTAAGTTTGCTATTTTGAGCTTGTATCATCATCTATAAGATATTTTTCCTTCACACCTGCCTAGGTGTCAAGACTATTTAAAATTCTGTTATGCACTCTCATAAGTAAGGGAAAATATGTCTATGATTATATTACTAAGCAACAGTGGGCCCTGTTATGTTCTGGAGCCTGTTTATACCACCTAGAAGGAACTAGTTGTGCACACTTTCTCCCAACTTTGTGTTTGATGATGCTACTGTGATAGCTTGAAGTCGTGGGAGAAGTATTTACACCACAGAAATCTGGAAATACTACAAATCAGGAGTTGTATTTTTTGTTGTTTATGAAGGAGGCCTGTGATTAAACATTTACCAGCACATGACTCACTATTTGTGTATTCACTCACTCAATAGATACTTCTAAAGTACCTTGTAAGTACTAGATGTTATATAGGTATGGGGCACACTGAAATAAAGTAGATATGGCTCATAATTGCATGAAATTGTATATAATAATTAATACCTTTATTTTAAAACCCTTGTCTGTAATCCAGAGTTTTAAATACAACAACCTACTCAACATCTCCATCTGAGTGTCTGGAGTCATCTCAGAGTTACATATCCAAAACAGAGATCCTGACATTCCTCTAAAACTTACTCCTACTGCCGTCTTCTGAAGTCAAAATATGAGCCTCAGGTCAAAACTCCAGGAAGTGTCATTGGCTCATGACATCTTTCATGCATATCTAATCCATCAGCAAATCTACTCATGTCTACTTTCAAATTACATATTGAATCTAATCATCTAAGACCTCTACTCCCACCACCTTATCTGAACCAATATCATTTTTCACCTAAATTACAACACTCACCTAACTGGTTTTCTTACCCCTACTCCTGTTCCCCTTTAGTTTGTTCTTAATGCAACAACCAGAGTGAACCTATCGGCAGTGACTCATAATATATCTCCTCTACAAATTATTCAATGGCTTAGCTCTCTCAGAGTAGAAACTGAAGTCTTTACACTGACTTTCAATAATTGAGACAAATAATTGGTCCTTTGTTACTCTAATTTTTTCTAATACTACCACTTCCCCACTGTGCCCCATCATCAATGTTCTTCATTTTATCAGCATAGTAGGTAAGTGTCCACCTCAGGACCTTGCACTCTGTAGGAAATACTCTTACTCCAAACAGCCGTGTTGTTCATTACCTATACTGCTTCTGAATCCTATTATATAAAATTGCTTTATTTTTATTGCATGTATCACCTTCTAAAATACTATGTAATTGGCCCATCTGTAATATTTATTTTTGTCTCACTCCCCTAGAGTGTTAGAAGTTCCATGAAAACAGGCTTGACTTGTGTATCAACTAAATAAATGAATAATAAGTGGAGTACATAGTAACTATGAGAACATACAACAAAGGGGAGTGTGTTTATAGTGTTAGAACAGAAAAACAGAAACCGTAGAAGTATTTTTATGTTTAACTTTGAATTATATGGGTACATAATAATTATATATATTTATGGGGGGTACATGTGATGTTTTCATACAGTCATACAATGTGCAATGATCAAATCAGGGTAATTGTGTATTCGTAACCTCAAGCCTTTGTAATTTCTTTGTGTTACGTACATCTCAATTCCACTTTTTTAGTTATTTTTGAATATGCAATATATTATTGCTAACTATGGTCACACTATTATGTTTCTCAGGTTCTAGTAACCATCCTTTGACTCTATGAGTTCATTATTAAAAATTTTTAGTTTTCACATATGAGTAAGAATACATGAATTTTATCTTTTCTATGCCTGGCTTATTTTACTTAACATAATCTCCATCAGTTCCTGAAGTGTTTTTAATGTTCTTTATTTAAAAAAACATAGAAAATATCCTCTGATAAATTGTCAGTATTAATATTAAATTTTAAAAATCATGTAAACACTCTATAATCTCATGGATAATGATCACCTTCAAATTAAGATGAACCATCAATGGAGAAAAAGATTTGAGACTTTTCAAATGAGCACAAGTAACAATTTTGAAGAAATCAAACAAAAGATGGTAGGAACTTACTCATGTAATTGAGTATTTATGTTGTATAAGTACAGTTAATCCAAATTCCCAAATGTATAAATGAATTAAATTTTTAAAAGTCATAGTACCATGTGTATTGACTTTTATACCTTCAAAATGAATGCATATGTAAAAGTTTTTTTCCAATAGCTAACTATATGTTTTAAAATACATTCAAATTTCTTTAACTACTAATTATGATTTCATTAGCTTAAAATGTTTTACTTGTTAAAATTGTAAGTTCAATATATCTTCCACAAAGATTCACATAATCTAGTTTCATATTGAAGACAGTAGTATTTCAGAATCAAACAAGAGTAGTGTAATTCAATATTATCTTTTAAAATAACAGAATGCAACGTCTTTCATACATAAGTTACTGGCAATCCCTATTCACCATTCACAGAGCAATTTGTGATGAGAACCTTTAAGGAGCAGGAGTGAAACAGGACTCCTCGGAAACAAAAAGATACTAGCTTTAAAATTTTAGTTCACAATAGAATGCTAATGCTAAAGACAGAATAAATACATATCTGCATTAAAAGTTATCAAGTCTAAACACGTACTCACTGCACACAAATTTGGGTTACTTATGTTTAAATGACACAACTGTCCCCAACAACATGGCTCACATTTCAATTACCATGTCATATTAATTCACATATTAACTGTGAGTGTTTGCATAAAGCATAAGCTGCTAGCTTTTCAGTCTATGAACCACTCAACAAATAACAGATTAACATCATAAACAGTGACCAATCACATTCCTTCTTTCAAAATCTGTCCCTAGTTACTGATCTCTTCATTTGGGTCATGCACAAACAGCAAAGCACATAGTTGTATTGCCCAAGTGTTTTCCAGTGATAAACTCTCATGCCATTTTTTAAAAATGGCTAATCAAGTCCTGGAGAAGTGCCTCACACCTGTAATCCCTGTGCTTTGGGAGGCAGAAATGGGAGGATCAATTGAGACCAAGAGTTCAAGGTTACAGTGAGCTATGACTGAACACTGCAGGACAGCCTGGGTGTCAGAGCAAGAATCTGTCTCAATAATAATAATAGCTAAAGAGAGAGGAACTGGTCAGTAAAGATGAAAGTAGAGTGAAGAAATGAAAAAGAATTGAGAAGTGATAATGCTGAAAGTGAAATCTGAATAGAATGTAAATGCAATTATCGAAGAATAACTGATAGAGGGAATGTGGATACTTTTACTCTTCAGATTCTAGATTTGCAGCCTGAGGGAATTAGGCAAGGTGAACTTATCAACCTAAAGGAGGAAACTGGTAGTGACAAAATGGCGAAGCTGTCATAGAGGAAGTGGCATCAGCAAAAATCTTCACATAAAAAAAGAGAGTCTTCAAGATAGTCCACCACTTTAAAAGTGCAAAGGATAAAATGTTGGAAGATAATTCAAATTTAGAAAACAGGAGAATGCTTTGCCAAGCATAGAAAAGATGTTTTCTCTGTATCATTTTATATGGCAAAAGGAGGCAAATACTGTTCAAACTATTTATGATACATTTTTTACAAAGAAATAAAACATTTTATTTTTCAGTGTTTCTAATATTTTAAAACCATACTCTAAAATAATGTTTTTCTGGTTTTCATTTCTCTGTGTATTTATAACTGAGGGTAAGGAAGTTTTTGAAATTTTGACAAAAAATTTTAAAGGTTACAGGGAAATTATATTTTTTCCCAGTGATTATTTAGATCACTTTGCATGGTCTCAATTTATATAATCATTTTGATTTCCCAGTACCATTTTGCAAAGCAAAGACTCCCTATATGCAAAAAAAAAATCACAGCTTAATTGCCTAAGTTTGAAAATCAATAGATACTGTTTTCTCAGATTTCCATACTATCTAGCTCATTGATATAGATCATTCTATTCACCAAATGTTATAACTTATCAAAAATATCTTTGTCAGAGATATAATTATACAGGTTTCTAAATAGAATCAAAAAGAAAAAAGGGGGAAAGAAAACAGCAACCATAAAAAATAATCTAGAGAGTGTGGATGGCTAAATACTGAAACCTTTAACACATAATTTCAAAAATATGCATATGATCATCTAATTAGATTCTGAAATAATTTGAAATAACTCAACACCCCCTCCTGACAGAATTCTTGATGAACTACAGTATAAGGCATTTCTTAACATGATAAACAATATTTATCTCCAAATATAGTATGTGATAACTATATGAAGTAAACTTTACACATACACAGAGAGAGAGACACATATCTATATTCTGTTGTCCCTTGAGCAATGCAGGATTTAGGGGCACTGAGCCCTGCACAGTAAAAAAATTGTGTATAACTTCTGGACCCCACAAAACTTTACTCTTTACTTCACTGGAAGCCTTACCAGTAATATAAGCAGTCAACAAATATCTTGTATGTTATATGTATTATATAGTGTATTTTTATGACATAGTAAGCTAGAGAAAAGAACATATTAAGAAAATTATGAGGAAGAAAAAATATATTTACTATTTATTAAGTGAAAGTGGATCACCATACAAGTCTTTATTCTCATTATCTTGTTGAGTAGGCTGAGGAGGAGGAGGAAAACAGTGGGTTGATCTTGCTGTCTGAGGGGTAGCAAAGGAAGAAGTGGAGGAGGTGGAAGGAGGAGCAGGAGAGAGAGATAGACTCGTTGTAACTCTTACTGAAAACAATCCGTGTATAAGTGGACCTGTGCAGCTCAAACTCATGTTTTCCAAAGGTCAACCGTACTTGAAAATAGAAAACACATACTGAAAAGATTAAATGGTAAAAGTGTACCAGTTATTTTGTTTCACTGTAATTCCAATAAAACCATAGTAGAAGCTTAATAGAACTTAAATTGTTAATCATCTAAAAGTTTTCTGATTATAAGCTACTGAGATTAACCAAGAAATGTTTACTACTAATAAAAAATAATAATGAAAGAAATTGTGCAATGAGATAAGAAAATACTATAAAATTATAATAAATGAAAACATTTGGAACTTGAATAAGAATCGATGGTCAGATTTATTGTTGATAATAATAAATATATGTAAATATGTAAGAAGTTTAAATCTAGGATTGTTACATCTTCCTGTGAATTGATCCCTTTCATCATTATCAAATGTCTCTCTTTATATTTAATAATACATGCCTTAAAGTCTAATTTTTATGATATTTATATAGCAAATCTTTTCTTCTGGTTAGTGTTTACATGGTAAACACCTTTTTCATAAACATTTTAATACCAAGTTTTTTACACATGAACTTCTTACATATGTTATAACCAAAATCAAGGTTGGCTGCTACATATGTATAAAGCTAGTAAACAAGGATGTGCAGTGGAAAGAAAGTGACTTTAATCTAGAGTCAGTCATGGGGAAATGGCCAAGGCTAGTGACTAAAAGAAACTATTTCAAACTTTAGATTGGGGAGAGGGGCTAAAAAAGGGAACTTTGAATGGGAAGCATGTGCAAGTTGTGCTAGGTACAAAGTCTGTGTGTCTTAATCCAGGGGCTATCTTGAGTTGCAGTCCACCTGGAACATAGGCTGGCACTATCTCAACAATGTCTGCGTTGTTGACTAACCACTATGAGGTAATCTTCAGAATTTTGCAGTTGGGTCTCCATGCTTCTTTTGTCTCAAGATCAGCCCCTGGAACTTCTAAGTAAGCACACACAAATAAATGTGCATGGTGTAAGCTTCACAGGCATACAGTCAGATAAATGTGCATGTTGTAAGGGAGTGTATGGCAGGAAAGGGAGGGACGTAGAGTTTAGAAAGTACACTTCAAGGCTGTATTTTAAGACTAAGGTGGGAGTGTAAACTAGTTCAACCATTGTGGAAGACAGTGTGGCGATTCCTCAAGGACCTGGAAATAGACATTCCATTCGACCCAGCAATCTCATTACTGGGTATCTATCCAAAGGATTATAAATCATCATATTATAAAGACACATGCACACGTATGTTCATTGCAGCACTGTTTACAACAGCAAACACCTGGAACCAACCCAAATGCCCATCAATGATAGACTGGACAGGGAAAATGTGGCATATATACATTATGGAATATTATGCAGCCACAAAAAGCGATGAGTTCATGTCCTTTGCAGAGACATGGTTGAACCTGGACACCATCATTCTCAGCAAATTTACACAAGAACAGAAAAATCAAACACCACATGTTCTCGCTCACAGCCAGGTGTTGAACAATGAGAACACATGGACACAGAGGGGAGCATCACACACTGGGGTCTGTTGGGGGGCACTAGGGAAGGGAAAGCGGGGTGTAGGGAGTTGGGGAGTGATAACATGGAAAGAAATGCCAGATACAGGTGATGGGGATGGAGGCAGCAAACCACATTGCCATGTATGTACCTATCCAATAATCCTGCATATTCTTCACATGTACCCCAACACCTAAAGTGCAATAAAAAATATACATATATTAAAATAAATAAAATAAGATATTAATTTATTTAACAATTCCTGAAAAATATTTGTAACTCAAGAGAGAAATTAGGTCTAAATGCATCCAAGAAGAAAAGCAAAACAAAAATTATCTAATAAACTTTAAAAAAAAATGTACACTGCAATCTATATGATAGTGATCCCCAACCTTTTTGGCATCGAGAACCAGTTTTGTGAAAGACGATTTTTCCACAGACAGTAAGGGAGATGACCTTGAGATAACTCAGCACATTACATTTGTTAGGTACTTTATTTCTATTATTACATTGTAATATATAATGAAATAGTTATACAACTAACATAATGTAGGATCAGTAGGAGCCCTGAGCTTGTTTCCCTGCAACTAGATGGTCCCATCTCAGTGTGATGGGAGGCATTAGATTTTCATAAGAGCACACAACCTAGATCCCTTGCATGCACAGTTCACAATAGGGTTCACACTCCTATGAGAATATAATGCCTCCGGATCTGACAGGATGCAGAGCTCAGGCTAATACAAGTGATAGGGAGTGGCTGTAAATACAGATGAAGCTTCATTCACTCGCCCACCACTCACCTCCTGCTGTGCAACCCAGTTCCTAACAGGTCACAGACCACTACACATCCATAGCTCAGGGATTGGGGACCCCTGCTATATAAGATTTGATGTGATCTAAAGAATAATTGTTATGCTATCAGAAAACACTTTTATTTGGCCAAAGCACTTTTTTCCCATGTCATAATTTTTTTATGATGTATGGAATTTTGCAATTTGCTTTTTGGAGATTTGGTAGGGGAAAATGAATTGAAAATAGATCATTAAACAAGAGAGGCCTAGGTTTCCTAATCAGGTCAGACATTTTTTCAAAGAACAGTAAAAATTAGTTCTAAAAGCTGAGGAAGCACTTCACTGACAGACTCTCCTCTTATCCAAATGTCTCTCTTCATTTGACTCTAGATACTTCCTTATGGTTCAAACAATCCAAACATTCCTGTTAATCAAGTGAAGCAATCCCCCAATCTAACCAAGTGTTTTGCTTTACATCACTTCAGTTATGTAAAATATTTATTTGCACATCACTGCCAAGAATATCCCTGATGCTGCTTGGTACACCCAAATTCAACTATTCCTTGTCTTTATCTGTATGTATTAATACAAAAAACTCAGTTCACATAAATTAATACTTCCAAAATAAAGTCATTTTCTCATGTTGATAAGGAAATATATAATGCAACAGCTAAACAATAAACTCATAAAACATGCGTCCAGTAAGAGCTAAGATATTATAAAATCCCTAGTTACATGCTCTGCAGGTGGCACATAGAACATAGATACGTACACACACAGACTCACACAATCATACAGGTGTCACCATTTCACTTCCCATTCTCAATTAAGCACCACCAGCTCCTCTACCACCTGTTGTAGTGCAGGGAGGGAAGTTGGGTTGGAAATAAGAAATCTTTCATGCCAACAGCAAGAGTGTACATAAGCAAGCACCAAGCCTTAGTGATTCTGGAAGCTCTGGGACTGAGTGGACACAATTATTACCAGAGGAGTAAAACTGCAGCTGGATTCCCTGGTTCCCACACCAGGAGTTGAAGCCTGGTTCCCACACCAGAAGTTGAACCTAGGCCATCTGGATGAAAACCAGGAATCCTAACCGCTAGACCACCAGGGAAGTGGCATAGCTCCTGCCCAAACTTAGGTTCTTGGCCTTCCTAACCCAGAAGCATGGGGAAACGAGCCCCGGAGGTGCAGTGAGTTTTACTGTTGAAATAAAACTTGTGGACCCAAAGAGTATGCGAAAGTGCAGTTTATTTGGCAGAGTGAAAGGACAGCTCCCACACTTTTGTATAAAGGGATCCGGAAAAAGGATATGGTCCAGGCAGGGGCAGCTGGAGTTTTCATTCCTGAATTATTCCCTCCCCATTCATGTTCTCATCCAATAAGAGGAGTTCTTTTAAACTTCCTCTGGACTGATTGATCTTTCAGTCCGTTACCAGATTGGCTGGCTTGCCAGGGAGGGAAGGTGAAACAAAGAGCTCGAAAACGTCTATTTTAACTCTTTCTGAGAGTCAAACCACTTAAACCTCTGTTTTATATGACCAAATATTCTAAATCTGTCTCTTGAAATAGCATACTCATGATTAAAAGCAAATCACCTTTTACACCACCAAATGATCCATAGGTCATATTGCAGGCTGTTCTCTGAAGATTATGTTCATACATCAATTTCATCTGATATTGATTCCCATGTTCCACATTACCCAAGGTTCCTAAGGGGAAAAAAAAGGATTACTTTGTATTTGTGTACATTAAAGAAACATTAATTTGTTCTCATTCTCTAATTCTAAGTAATTCAATTTTGGGGAAATTATACTGAAAAGCACTAAAATATTATGTATTGTGATAAATTAGCATACTGATGACACAGAAAGCCAGTACAGTTAAAACAATTTACGTCTCAGCTAAATTACACCATTACACAAAATACTACCCTGGGGACATTTTATTTTCTATTTTTATTAGATTATGTCTGAGTAAAGTATAATTATTTAAATAACAACAAATTTCAGCTCTCAAATAAATGAGGTTAAGTTCTTTGCATTTGTAAACACTGAGCAAGGAAATGACTCAAACTGTTTAAGAAAAAAATTTCCAACACTTTCAAACAATTAATGTTACTGCCCTGTCTCTCAAAATACTCAAGCCCCTAAGTATATTCTAATTTAATTGAAAAATTTTCTAAGCTTCCCTCAACAAATAAACAGGAAAATGTTTTTTATTTGAAGTCTGCCAAGAAGAATCTCCTTCCAAACACAGAAAAATATTCTGCATTTATAGACTGTATGTGTTTCACTTTCTAGTTCTTTCCAAATGAGAAAAGAGTATTTATCTGTATTTTATAGATATAGAGAAAGAACATTATAATTGAAAGGTGTGTTGGAAAGGAAAAGGATCCAGAAAGCAACTCTTTCCATAAACAAGCATCATTCATTAATTCAAAATTTAAAAGTTAAAGAAAATTTTGAACTATCATAAAGCCAATGCAGTAGTCCTCAAACTGGGTAGTAATCATTAAAACTATCTAAATATATACATATGTGTACTTATTTATTTATATATAAGCATTTGTTTTGGGTTTGTTTGTGCAGAGAATTTACCAACATACACTGAGATTGTAAGAACATATTTCTATTTCCATTTTAGAATTGAAGCATCTTAAGTTCAAAAAAAGAAGTTTACAGAAATTTCCCCCAAATCACAGTATTCAAGGTAAAGAACTGAGTATTCAAACCAGACCTTTAGAATCTAAACCAAATCTTTAGAACCAGGGACTATGTATTGTATCCTGCTGCCCAGTTGTCTACCATTTAACAACTTTCAGGGAGCATGGTCCTCGCACCCAGTAAAGATTTTACTGTCCGTGGATCTTGTCAACAACAATTCCCCAAAGAAAACAGCTTCAAGAATATGTCTTTTCCACTGCAGGGTACCAGAATATACCACTTCAAATAGGACTCTGGCATATCCCGATTATTTTGAGCTAAAGAACATAGGGAATTAGCCAGAAAAGCTCTAAAAACAGGTCATCATTTAAAAAAGAAATCTTCATTTATAAAAAATGTCTCCGTCTCTTGTACCAGGAAGAGGAGTACTCTTAGCTCTTTTCAATGGAGAAAGCCTCAACTTAAATCACCATAACAAACTTTACTAAGCAACCCTTGTTTACCACACTTCTTCTGGTCGCCTTCCCATAACTTGCTTTCTGTGTACAGAAGCCCAAAAACCATTTTCTTTTATTTCACCTAAAATGATATTTTAGTGCAAGGTCCAACTACCCTTTTGAGTCACTCATTATGGAATATTCCCATGTGTACATGTGCAGTTATTCATATGTTAATAAATTTCTGCTTCTTTCTCCTCTTGTTAGTCTTTGGCCAGGCTGTTATAGGGCCTCAGTTGGAGAACCTAAGATGAGTAAAGATTTTTTTTTTTCCCTCCCCTTTGCCTTTCTCAGGCTGGCCTCCCTTCTCCTTTGAAAGACTGAGGGTTGTGTTAAACTAAATTTGGCCTAAGGATGCCTCCATAGCTTGAGTTCCTAGGAAACCAACTGCAACCTAACTTTGTAGGTAGACAAACTGAAAGCCTAATTTAGGAGTAGTCTCAGCCAATCATGGTAGCTGAGCTTTAGCCAACCATAGGCAGCCAACTGATCAGAGCATGTTCAAGTAAGGTAAATGCTGAGCTGCCAGGAATGAAGCTGTTCCTGTACCTCACTTGTATTGTCTGTCCATAAATGCTACCTGCCCGTGTTGAAAAGTAGAGCTCTCTGAACCTCTTCCAGTTGTAAGGGCTGCCCAACTCCTGAGGTTTTCTTTGCTCAAGTAAAGTCCATTAAATTTAAATTGTCTTAAGTTTTTCTTTTAATAGTTAAAAGAGGAAAAACTATCAGGGGAGTATTTCTTGAAGAATTTCTATTCAGTTCCATACCCCCACCCCGCCACCCCCCCCAAATGGGTAACAAAAGATTTTTTTTTTCTTGGAGACAGAGTCTCACCCTGTCACCCAGGCTAAAGTGCAGTGGCGCAATTTCACTCATTGCATTCCGCCTCCTGGGTTCAAGAAATTCTCCTGCCTCAGCCTCCTGAGTAGCTAGGACTACAGGCACCTGCCACCACACCCAGCTAATTTTTATATTTTTAGTAGAGATGGGGTTTCACCATGTTGGCCAGGCTGGTCTCTAACTGCTGGCCTCAGGTGAACCGCCCACCTCAGCCTCCCAAAGTGCTGGGATACAGGCATGAGCCTCCGCACCAGCCAACAATAGGTTTTATATACTAACAGAATAAGAAGCAAAGAGAAAGGCTTAAATTTGCCTGCTGATCTTGATGGAGGATGAAGGCTTTCTGGATTCTAAGTAGTAGTAAAATCAGTAAGGTGCCAGGAAGCTGAAGAGTGATCACAATAAAACCAGCTACATGGGTGAGGGAAATACATACAGTATTAACCTGAAGAGAGTTCTAGCCTCCAAGAAACCAGAAAAAGCAGCTCTGGAAGTCACCTGGTTTATTCCTACAGAAGTTAAAAATTCATTCTTAACTGTTAAATCAAGTTTACCTTAAAATTGACTCCTTACACATTTTAAGTTCAGCCTAAAGGTTTCTCTGTACATAGTGAACTACAACATAAATGGAGGTTTAAATAGACTGTAACCTTCCCTTGTGCCAATGACCAAGTTTTGGCCAAAGAGAGCCAACTGTTCAAACCGTATTCAAATGGGGTAAACACTGAGCTGTAACCAATCCAGCTGTTTCTGTACCTCATTCCATTTTCTGTACATCTTGTTCCTTTCTCTGTCTATAACTCTTCTACTACATGACTGCACTGGGGTCTCTCTGAGCCTACTCTGGCTCAAGAGGCTGCCCAACTCACAAATTGTTCTTTGTTCAATTAAATGCTGTTAAATTTAATTTGGCTAAGGTTTTTCTTTTAACAGACGGTGTCAGCAGTAGGATCCAAAGAAGAGCTTCTGAAAACCCCCAGGAAAGCTGAGTGACCAAGCCAGGTACCTTCTAGGCCTATTGCGTCCATTGCTCTCTCACAGCAACTGGGGATCATGGTAAGTTCTCTCTCAGATTCAGATGCTTCACAGATTTGTGTTTTGTGCTCTCTAAGTTTTTTTGAGCAAATTTCTGATCCAAACTGGGTTTGGAAGTCATGACAGAAACTGGACTGGGTCTAGGATCAGACTGGATCCGATAATTAACTGTTTTATATCCAGTTCGGGGCTTCTTATATCTGACTAGGTCAGAAAGAAACTGGTAGTAAATGGCAATATTGCAGAAGGTATAAACTTTGGCTTTTGGAAATTTGCAAAAATTTCTGTGTTCTACCCCCGTTGTTTCATTTTTCTTGCATATTTTGGCAAAGGAAATCTGAGAGCCAAAGCCAATATTTGAGGTAAAAATGAGATCCTTAGTTTCTGAAGAACTAAGTACTTTCCAGCTTATATGTGCCTAAGTTTTAGGCCCCAGAAGAAGCAAAGTCTTACAGAAATGGCAAAATCTCACTGAAGTTAACTTACAAATGTCGAATGTTCCAAATAAACAACACTGCACCAAAGAAGTACACTTAAAAATGAAGGCTCCCAAAATAGTTTCATCTAGGGATGCCTATTGACATGCAGAAGCCTCTAAATTTTTTCAGTATTTTTATTAAAAGACTCTTTATAAAAGGTAAATAAAAAGCTTAAGCAACTAATTGATTAGAAAAACTAAATGTGCTAATTTTTGTCTTAGTTACTATCCTGATCCAAAGGTGAAAAGAAAGCTATCCTACATAAAGTATTTATAAAAGGTAGGCCCTCAGGCTATAAAATAGGCTTGCTTCTTTTTCAGATGCAGCCATGCTGAGTCCTGGCATAGAGAATGCTTTCTTCACCCTATTCCTTAATGGGCTCCACTCTGAACTCAGTAATTTTAGCTAAGAAACAGTAGC
This sequence comes from Cheracebus regulus, assembly GCA_963574635.1. Lineage (NCBI taxonomy): Eukaryota > Metazoa > Chordata > Mammalia > Primates > Pitheciidae > Cheracebus > Cheracebus regulus. Next base: position 56,603 of record CAUYQU010100199.1, read on the forward strand.
TAAATTAAGAACACCTATTGGACTCAAATATGCCTTTCTGGAACTTAATTGGCTATTTTGAAACCCTTCTGTAAAAGAAAGTTACATCTATTTAGGAAACCTCCATTTTTAAGGATGTCTGCCCAGGTATATTAGAAACTCTTACCATTGTTTTAAATTGACATAAGTCATACCTTTGATTAATGTGCTTTTCTGGCCATCTCATCTTAACCAAACTTTTATGAGAGTACCATTTTTCCTTAGTTTGAGCAAATGATGATACAATATTTAGGCCTAAAATCTTATGGAATATATATTTTTTTGTTTGTTTTACCTAAGAGTTGTTATTTTAGAAGTGTAAAATTTATTGCCTGGTTAATAATTGCTTAGGGCAATGAAACAAGTAACTGAAAGATTAATAGACCAAATGAGGAAAAGAAAGACTATTTAAAAGCTGGCAAATAAAAATCTTTCATATCCATGTGTGCTATGTGTCTGTGATAATATTTGGTAAATAAGACTGGTTTTTAAATTGTTGCTAAAATAGGAATGGCTTCAAAATTATCAGTTAAATATAACAAGGTATTTGCTTGATTGACTGTGAACTGTTTTGGTTTAGAGCCTCTGGAGTCAGGGGTCTGCATAGATGGACATGACGTGGTCTAAAGGCATGTTCTTAGTGCCTAGACCATCAGCTACAAGCCAGAATCAAGCCTAATATGATCCCTTCTTCCCTGCTTTCCCTGCTTGCCTACTGGCTGGGGAGGGGTTGACTCCTTCAGGTACAGTCTTCACAGCTGTGTCTTCTTTCCTGACCGCTACATACACCTGGTATGTCAGGACTCAGACAGGCCTTGACCTTCATAGTCCTCCTGGGTACCATGAGGCTACTTGGCACCCAGAATGACTGAGGGAAGACATTAAGGAGGGTATCTGTCATGTCTTCAAAATTCTTTTCAGTAATTTAAAATCCTCAAGTCATGTTATGTTAAATTAAGTAATAATGATAAAATGTTTGAGTCATTTGTAAGTTAAAATATTGAAATATTAATTATTAAACATGATTTTAAGTCTATATACCTTGATGTTATTTTTATATGATACAGAAAAGCTACATATATTTAGGTCTGTTAAAAATAATTTGAAGAACAATCTTTCTAAAAACTTATAAAATGGTTTTTATCTACAAATACTGATATAAAATTAGTTCACAATTACATTCTAGGGTTTTCACCAGATTAGGATTACTATAAATTAAAATTATAGTTAATATATGTAATTAAAGCTATAAGATATGAGAGAAAAAATTTTATATACATAGTGCATAAACAAAAGTAAGATATGCTTTTGATGAGGAAAGTTATAAAAGCACAAAAATATGTGTTAAAAATATCTGAGTTGAAGTTTCTTAAAGGATTCAAATTGAGGCTGGGCACGGTAGCTCATGCCTATAATCCCAGCACTTTGGGAGACCAAGGCGAGCGGATCACGAGGTCAGGAGTTCGAGACCAGCCTGGCCAACACGGTAAAACCCCATCTCTACTAAAAGTACAAAAATTAGCTGGGCATGGTGGTGGGCACCTGGAATCCCTAGGGAGGCTGAGTCAGAAGAATCGCTTGAAACCAGAAGGTGGAGGTTGCAGTGAGCTGAGATCACACCACTGCACACCAGCCTGGGCAAAAGAGCAAAACTCTGTCTCAAAAAAAAAAAAGGTTTCAAATTGAAGGAGTTAAAAAAATAGACAAAACAAGATGAATATAGAAAACTGAAAAATGCCAAATAAAAGGTTTATGGAAATCCTGTGTGGTTAAAAGACAGATTTGATAAATTTATTCATAAGATTTTATTAAAATTATCTTTAGTATTTATAATATACCAATACAAAAGTAAAATTTGATTTCTCTTTTGAATAAAAATTTTGTTAAAGCCTTTATTAATAAGACACAGTAAAATATTTTTGTTCATCCTTTGAGTAAACTGCAAAAAAGGGGGGAAAAGGAGTAGAAAGAAGAGACAGGTTCTATCATGCAGTCTTAGGTCTTTAAATTGTTTGAATGACCCAGTCTCCTCTATCAAAGAGTACAGGCTTTTTAAAAAAAAAAAAAAAAAAAAGTCTTGTAATTATCACTTTGGCTAAATGAATGACCATTATTTTATGGTGACCTGCAATCCTATCTTGGTCAAGTGTTTTAAAACCTTTGACAATTTGACGTGCTTCCCAAAATCAAATTTAAGGTCAAAATTAAGCCTTTTTCAGCCTCTAACTTTGGGATGCTACAGGGGACATCTGAAGTATCCAAAAGAGAGATGAACAGGAGTATCTGAAATGTTAAATTACACAGGAAGCACTGTCAAACAAGAAATGATGTTTAATCTTCAAGTTATATTTTAATGAATTTTATTATGTTCCAAAATTGTATGGGATTTCTAAAATTCTAATATGTCTGGGCATATGCTATCAGTCATATTTATGATTACTATATTATCATAGGCCATATAAATGACAAAATTTCCTTGTCAATTATGTCTTTAATTATAATCATTTAAAGTTATTTCCACAGTTAGTTGCTTAATTTTAATGCAGTTTCTGAAAACTTTACAAGCACCCAAAATCCTAGAGTATGGTATCTTTAAGGGGGTTCATGAAAGAATAGAAAGGACCCTGACAAGCACTCTTGAATACAGGTTTCTGGTAACTTTAGGATCACATAATTTGGATGGGGTAAGAATTCCCAGAACTTTAACAAACAGACTGACTAGTTTATAAAACTGCTAACCCGGCGGGAGATCCAAGATGGCGGATTAGGAGCAGCTCAGGATTGCAGCTCCCAGTGAAAGTGCAGAGGGTGAGTGGATGCTGCATTTCCAGACGGATTTTTATTACCCCCAGACCAGGAGATTCCCAGGCGGAGCAGCCCCAAGGGTCGCCAGTGCGGCTGTTTTGGCCGGCGCGGCTGTTTCGGCCGGCGCGGCTGTTTCGGCTGGTGCGGCTGTTTTGGCCGGCACGGCTGCTTTGCCGGCGCCCCAGCGTGGCGGGTCTCCGTACAAAATCCACTGGTCTGTGTGCCCTTTTAACTGGCGAGTGGAGCTACGGGAAGGCAGATTAAAAAGGGGACTGAAGCAGGGAGCCAGCCCAGGAGATCCTCAGGCAAAAAAGCACTACAAATCTCAGCGCTGCTGTTTCAGCCTGCGCAGTGTGTCCCCGCAGGGGAAATCACACAGATCCCGGCGCCTTTTCAACAGGCGACTGGAACACCTGGGAGTCCACCATTCAACTAAAAAAACAAAAGGCTCTGAGACAGCGAGCCAGGTGATCAGGCTCAGCTAAAACAGCAATTGGAAGAGCTCTTGGTTAAGAGTTTCGCAGCGGGCGCAGCTGAACCCGGGAC